>MCJB01048003.1:0-77377 GCA_002018475.1 Nicotiana obtusifolia | reverse complement strand
TTGGATAGTATATATATATATACTATATATATATATATATTAATATATATATACAATATGTACAATGGTTATATAAAGCAATATATATATATATATATATATATATATATATATACATATACATATATATAAGGCAATATATATATAGTTTATATGTATTGGATAGTATATATATATATATATATTAATATATATATATACAATATGTACAATGGTTATATAAGGCAATATATATATATATAGTTTATATGTATATATATATGTATATATATACAATATATACAACATATATATATAATATATACAAGACTTATATAAGGCAATATATATATATATATACATATATGTCTAATGCAATCTATATTAGTATATGCATATATAGTTCACAAGAAATTTCCCTTGATTAAAAAAAAAAAAAAAATATTCCGAAACCGTTTAGGCCCGTTAGGCTCGCGGGCCCGGCCCATTTACCCAGGACCGTGTGGGCTTAGGCCCGTAGCAGGCCGGTCCCATACACATGGCCCGCCAGGCCCGGGACCGCCTCAGGCCCAGGCCCACCAGGCCCAGAATACAGGGTTATTTTGGATTTTGAAAGGCTAAATGAGGTCGGATTTGGATAATCTTGTATGATTGGACTCGATATCGAATGGGTGTTTGGATTTTATGATTTTGGTTTGGTTCCGAGACATGGCTCGGGTCGACTTTTTGGAGCGACTTTTCCAATTCTTGCAAAAATCATTATTTCATTGTTTAAACTAGCTTCCTGTAGTTGTATTTATAGTATGAAATTGTTTTGTCTAGATTCGAGCCGTTTGGAGTTGAAAAATTACGAAAAGGCCTTCTAATTGATTGATTGAGCGTAGTTTGAAGTAAGTGACTTGTATAACCTTGTGTGGGGGAAATTCTCCTTAGGATCTGGTATTTGGTGATAATTTATAATATGTGAAGGCCGTGTACGCAAGGTGGCGAGTGCGTACACGGGCTAAATGTTGAAATTTTGCTTTTTGCTACGTAGTTTCCTTTTTATGCCTTAATTGAGTTACTTTAGCACGTTATTAGTCATCATGTTTAGCCTAATTTCACATGTGTACTTGTCTTATCTCCTATTTGCAACTTGTATCACATGTTTAGTTGAATTACTTGCTTTTCTTGATTTCCGTATTCATTACTTAACTGTGAAAATTCTTTACTTGAAATTGCTATCCTTGAAATATCATTTATTTAGTTGTTGTGTTTTGGCTTTCATGTTATTGTTGAAGTGACTGTTTGGTTGTTTGCACGAGGTTTCTGTCGTGCGGTTGTTATTGTTGGCACGAGGTTTCTGCCGTGTGGTTGTTGTTGCACGAGGTTTCTGCTGTGCCGTTGTGATAATTGATACGCATGCGGTGGTATAAGGTCTGGATGTTGAAACGCATGCGGTGAGATAAGGTAGGCTTGATACGCGTGGCTAGTACGGGAACTACTAGAAGCCATGCGGTGTGATAAGGTGGGTTAAAACGTGGGATGCTATTTCGGGAAAAATGATTTTCAAACCAAATATAAAGGCTCCCGCGGTGATATAAGGAAAAGACTATGATTCGTTTTTACGATTTGGGACTATGAGGCGGTACTTCGGGAGTGCCCTGTTGTTCTTCTTTATTTGATGTATTGTTTGGTTCTTGTTTCCTTAACATGTAAAATTCTTGTTTTACTTTCCTGTTGTATTAGCTTTCCTTGATTCCGTGTTCTTATTTCCCGTAAATTCTTTATTGTTCACTTCCCTATCATTTTCATTATATCATTATATCTTCTGTCTTGTTTCTAATTATCTCCAGTAGGGCCTTGACCTGACCTCGTCACTACTTTACCAAGGTTAGGCTTGGCACTTACCGAGTACCGTTGTTGTGTACTCATAGTACGCTTTTGCACATGTTTTGTGCAGATCAAGGTACATCCTATCAGCCTCGATATTAGTGCGTGGTGTCAGTATTTTGGAAACTTCAAGGTACACCTGCCCACGTCCACTTCTATCCTATTCTTTTCTATTTCCTTTATATTTTTGTAGACAGTGATGTATAGGAGTGTTCCACACTGTATCTAGAGCTTGTGACTTATACTTCACCGGGTTTTGGGAGATGTACATGTTGGGTTGTAGATTTCCTTTATATATAGAATTGTGGATGTTTTGAGATATAAATTATTATTATTTTGGTTATTCCACATGTTTTGTTAGGCCTATCTAGTCTTAGAGATTGGGTGCCGTCACGACATCCTACGGAGGAAAATTTGGGATCGTGACATGTGTGTAAAATTTGAGGTCATTCCGAGTTGTTTAGGCATGTTTGGCGTAATTTTGGAAATTGAAATTTTGAAATAGTTCATTAAGCTTGAATTGGTGTGCAATTCGTGGTTTCGATATTATTTTGTATGATTTGATGCTTCGAGTAGGTCTGCGTTATGTTTTGGAAATGATTGGTATGATTTGATGGGATCCGGGTGTCTCGATTGTGTTACGGATGAGTTTCGGACCATTTCACTCATGTTGGAATTACTGATGTTCTGGTGTGCTGGTGTTTATCGTGATCATGGCTGAAGCATCGCAATCGCGGAGTGTTATTTGGGTGACTGATGATTTGTCCTACGCGTTCGCGATAAGGATGCTGCGTTTGCAGAGCCCGAAGGGATGTGTTCATCGCATTTGCGACTTGTGAGTCGTGTTCGTGTAGAGGGAGAGCTGGATGCGGCGCTCAGTGGTTGGCCTTCGCGTTCGCAGGTGGGAGGTCGCTTTTGCGTAGGTCTGTGAAGGTGAGTATGCGTTCGCGGGTGCTAGACCACATTCGGAAAAAGTATTTTGACCAGTGTATAAATTATTCTTCGCGATCAAGAAGTAGGTCTCGCGATCGCAAAGAGGACCCCCGTGCAAACTTATATAAAATTCTATTTCAAGGGTTTTAGTTGTTTTATTACATTTTGAGATTGGGACCTCGATTTTGGACGATTTTGGAGGGGATTTTCACGATTTGGATTGGGGTAAGTATTTTTTACTCGGAATTGATTATTTTTCATGATTCCATCCTTGTTTTTAGCATTTAATTGATGAATCTAAGTGAAGAAATTAGGGATTTTGGTAAAAAAAATTCTAACCCTAAATTTGAGGATTTGAACCCCGATACGGGGTCGGATTTGGATGAAATTAGTGTGGTTGGACTCGTATTCGAACGGGTGTTCGGAATTTGCGATTTTTGTCAGGTTCCGACGTGCCAGGTTGACTTTTTGGGTTGACTTTTTGGTTCTCGTTCAAGATCGAATCTTTATTGTTTAGTTGTTTCCTACGACTTTTGTTGATGTTATTAAGTTATTTTGACTAGATTCGAGCCGTCCGAAGGTAGATTCACGCAGGAAGGTATTTTTAGAGTACTGATTGGGCTTGTTTGAGGTATTATCTTGCCTAACCTTATGTGGGGGAATACCCCTTAGGAATTAGCCTTAATTGTTTATTTGTGTTATGTGAAAAGAAACATGTAAACGAGGTGACAAGCGTGTACACAAGTATTATCTGTGGCTTGTAACCGGAATAGACCTAAGGCTATTAATATACCTTATTTCGGGGATGAATTGTATATGGAATATGCTCCATCACTTTATGGCTATGTGGACAAGATCATTACACTTGTTTTAGTCGTGGTAATACTTTATTTGTTAAAAACCCATCTGTATTTTACCATTTTCATGTCCTTGTGCTTGTTGATAAATTATGATCTCATATCCGTGAGGAAACTATGGTACTGTTGTCTTTGTGATATTGTGGCACATGTAGACTTGTTCTGTGGATTGATTGTTGTTGTGCAGTGTATAAGGGTGGCATTTTACTGTTATTGTGGTGCGGAGCGATATGGGTAGCTATTGTGTGTGATATTGTCTGGAGGAGCGATATGAGCGGCTATAGTGATATTGTCAGTGCGAAGCGATACGGGTGGTTATTGTGTTATTGTCAGGCGGAGCGATACGAGTGGTTGTTGTGATAAAAAATGTGGGCACAAGGTGCTATGTGTGTGTGTTTCTTTGTGTGACTTGACGTTGAAACTGAGCCTTTACTTGCATTGAATTGTTATCACTTATTCTGATGAGGTTATTATTATTGTTTTCTGTTATACTTTTGTTGTCGGTCTTGATTTATTGCACAAGATATTTTTGACTAATGAGTATCGCATGACTTGACCTCATCACTACTTCACCGAGGTTAGTCTTGATACTTACTGGGTACGGACCATGATGTACTCATACTATATTTCCGTACATTTTTTGCAGATGTGTTGGAGGTAGCGACCCAGGCAGTGAGAGCTTCTTTGATCGCGAGGATTCAAGGTAGAGATGCTTTGATCGTTGCAGTCCCTTGGAGTCATTTCCTTACACTTATATTGTCAATTCTCTGTCCGAACAGTATTGTATTTTGAGATATTTCTATGTATTTAGTTAGAGCTCGTGACTCTGTACTACCTAGTTCTGAGGATATGTTGTGATTATCCCCATGTCGGCTTGTATCACCTTTATTTCCGCATCTATATTAAACCTTGTTTCGTTATACCATGTCTTTAGTGATTTAACTGGTGTAAGTGATCGGCTACCTAGTTTTAGAGACCAGGTGCCATCATGATCTCTATGGTGTAATTTGGGTCGTGACAAAGTCCTCCCCCACCTAGGGAAGGAAAGCGATTTTGTAAGAAGTAGCAGCAGCAGAATCTTATGTTGCTAACTACCACAGATTTAATGATGCTTCAATGGGACAAAAAACAAGACAATTTTCCACCTCCGGAAATAGTGAAATATTATATATTAGCATTTTGCATGACTTGTCATTTTCACTATCGGACACCCATAGATATGCCTCTTAATATGCTGATGTATGGAGCTCAACCAGAGGAATTGATGATAGTATGGAAAGTATATCTGGACTTACATGAAGCAAAAGAAAAGGAAAGACAAGACAGGTATAAGGTATTAGAGTGGCTACAGATTAATCGCTATACTGAGAAGTACAGAAGATAACTACCTGCATTCCACATTCTATGGAAATGGTTCTGGAAGTTGATTCACCAAATGAAAATTTTGAAAGCCAGTAGCCTAGAAAAAATGCTGCAGCATGCAAGGCCGCCACTGGGAGGAGTAACTGTGCACCCTGTGTTTTCAGCACATCTGCCACTTGCCCGATCTTCAGATAAAAAAAAATATAGAAACTGGGTTAGCGTAGTACCTGCGAGAGAAAAGGAACATTACTATGCCTTCAACTAAAACTAGCCAGTAAATTATGAAAGCTTACCGGGCTTGCACAAAGAAGAGTGGTTAAAATAACTCCAATTAAAGGTGTAATGGTGATGATTTTTGAGGTAAATTTAGGAAAGAACTCATTTGATAGAACTGCAAAACAAAGTAAACTTGAATTAATATAGGCATATCTTATTTGAAGCTCTACGAAAGCAAGATCAGCATAAATACAAATTTCCATTGTGTTAGACTATTAAAAAAGACGGGAAGTATTAAAATATCCAGTTACCTCCAATAATTGTTGGCACTAGCACAACTTGAAAGGTGCTTATAGCAAGACCCTGTAAAGAGAATGGAAGATGATTGATTGGAAGAAAGTCTTTATCTGAGCAATTTTAAGAGGGCTATCAGCTTCCTTTGGAAAAATCTAACTTTAAACAGCCATACTTTGACGCTGTTAGGCTCCAAATTAGCCTGGTGACGAGTCCAGAAAATGTTTTGGTGCTTGTGCAAGGCATATTTCAGAAATTCTCCATTGTATACATGCATTTATGGGATAAACTTTGAAAATGTCATTGATATTGCATACATCAAGCTCTTTACATGGACGCATTATGATAAATGCAACAAATATTGAACACATCAGCACAGGTCAACTTACAGCAGCATCAACTGGGACAAGCTGACCAGCAAGAAGCTTAGTAAGCAGTGGTGTCATCACAATAGCTCCAATAGTTGAACACCTGCAATGATGCCATAGAAGCACTTACTCCACCAACTTCTCTAAGAAAGTTTCTGGTCATTAGCTTATTAGTTGTCCACAATTTTTTATGTGCCAATGGCAAATTTCTTGTCTTGGTGAACCTAATTTTGCACTGAGCAATAGCATAGGTCTGTTTTCTCCTCAACAGCCATCACTTTCTACAGGCTTAAAAGACTATGGCATCATTACCAAGGAAGCTAAAGTATAGTGGTTGAAAGTTCACATGCAGTCATTCATTTTCCTGTAATGAATTTTCATCTGCCAGAAATCATCCTAGACATAATAAAGGAGACCACTGTCAGCATCACTGTTGTGAAGAGCGTGAAGCGAGGAAAAGCGACAACCCCCTTTTCGCTTAAAGCGAGAAGCGAAGCGCTCGCTTTTTTTAAGTGAAGCGAAATTTTCAAAAAAATGATTAAAATAAATACTGCATAGACAACACAATACTTCAACGTAAAAACTAAAGAGTAGCATCAATTAAAGCACAAAATAAACATCCTATTCTTCTACAAGATTGTCAAATTCTTGTATTCCACTATCATTATTATATTGCTCGTCATGTTCTTCAACTTCTTCTTCATCAACTAATAAGAACAAAGAATAAAGGATATAAAAATAAGAGGAAGGGCAGTATACCATACCAGTAAAAAGTGGGCAGCATTTCAAACGAAAAAACAGTGCAAGAAAATGAAGAAGAAGAAGAGGAGAAGAATGAGAAAGAAGAACTGAAGGGAAAATAAAAATCGCCAGCATTTCGCTGCTATTTAGGCGCTGAAACAGTGAAAGAAGAAGAAGGAGGAGGAGGAGGAAGAAGAAATCACATACCTGGACTTAAAAAGTGTAGAAAACTTGAATCCTAGTCGCCTCTTTCTTTCTCTGTTGCTGCTGGTCGATATGTTTTAAAAAAAGAACATCCTTTTTAATTAAATAGGTGGGCAATCCTTTAAAACAGAGAAGCGCACGCTTCTTACGCATCGCTTCGCATCTTCGCTTCTCGCTTTTTAGTGGGAAGCGAGCGCTTTTGAGTACCTACTATGGTTCAGATAGCAGAAGCGCTTGATGGGCCGCCTCGCTTCGCTTCTCGCTTTAAGCGAGGAAGCGCCCGCTTTTCACAACACTGGTCAGCATAGTAACAAGTTCTCGTTTTTATCCATTGCACTCTCTATTTATAGTACCAAGACAACCATTGTAGTAACAGTAGTTCTCTGGAAATGCAACCCTTAGTTTAATTTTTTGATTACAAAAATAAGCTAAAGGGCTACATCTCCATGGGTGGAACTACCACCTTGCTACAATCGTTGTCCTGCTAATCATGCATTGCAGATCTCTATCCTCTACAGCAACGAAAAATGTTCAGGAAGAACACTAAGTTCATTGATCAGCTAACAATCAGCTGGTCAGGCTTTTGCCAGACACCACAAAACACGCCCTCACCCTCATGAGCATTTATGGCCACAATGTGCACAACAGAGCTAAGTAGCTCGGACTCTGGTGCGGGTGTCCGATACGAGGAGGATCTAAAGGTTGGATACTTCATTATCTAAGTTTTAAGATTCGGTGGTACGAATCCAGGTACAAAAACGGGTGCGGAGATTCGGCTAAAATATCTAAAAATAGAATTATAAAATATGTCTAGTTATGAGACATCATGTGGAAGACTAACAAGTTATTTCGAGAAGGAGAAATATTGATCAAGAGGAGAATCTGAGAAGAAGATAAAAGAAAAGGATTAACAAATAAATTTCTATATAAAAAGTAATTCCATTTTCTTCAATTTCACCGTACCTTTTGAAATCAAAATATTAATATTTGTCCCAAATTTCTCCATCCATCTTAATCAAAGTACCCAAAATCGATTAACCAGATCTAGTGCGGATCCAACACTCACACTTACACCTACTCCCACATTGTGTCAACACGGTGCGACACCGAAAGTAAAGAGTCCGAGCAACTTAGCAATAGAGTCTACACCTCAACATGTATCTCCAATGTCACAAGACATGCAACTATATAGGAGCGCACAATGAATAACTACTTTATCAAATAAACGAAGAACCTTACAGGAACATAGGAATTTTGAGTCATTTCTCATTTAATTATGATGGTTGTAAGCTAGATAATCTTTGTCTTAAGTTCAAAGAAATTTTAACCTGGATTAAGGGCCTCCTATCATTAGGGAGGAGAAACCACTCAAAAGCAACAATTTGATATATTGTAGATAGCATAGGCAAGCAAAATTTCAAATCTAACTTAGTTTTAACATGTCCCTTGTCTTTTTTAAAAACCAAATTAAGTCAATATTAGGTTTAAATGGGCTCAACACTTGGATACAAAGTAAAAAGGCGGATCATCTTTATATAAATATTTCATTTTAAATAAATTTAAAATAATAGTCAAAGGGTAGGTGCAGAAGAGAACATTTGGAGCAACGGTAAAGTTGTCTTCGTGTGACCAATAGGTCACGGACTAAAGCTGTGGAAGTAGCCACTCATGCTTGCATTAAGGTAAGCTATCTACATCATATCCCTTCGGGTGCGACCCTTACCCGAACCCTGCGTGAACGCGGGATGCTTTGTGCACCAAGCTGCCCTTTTTTTAGTCAAAGTGTAGGTGCACTGCTTTCTTAAAGACCTCAGAAACTGTATTGACTATCCCAACTTGAAATATCTTACAGCAAAGTAGTTGCCAGCTACAACTTTTTCTTAGGCAAGTTCATTTGCAATACAGGATAAATTTCCAATTTGGTGAGGGTTTAGCATCTAACTTGGTAACCTGGGTTTAGCATCTAACTTGGTAACCATGACCTTTACTAACCACAGAAAATTGCACTCTTGAACTTGCCTAACTTCGACTTCTATGGTGGCTTCTTCTGCATTATAAATTAGTCATACTGTAGTTTCTATATTGGGCATTGAGTGCCGCTAACATCTATAACAAGAATAGCTTGCATGATCATAGCAAAGCTTATTGACAATAAAAACTTCCCAGGGAGTACATTAAATCTACATTCACAATCTCTGCTTACGTGGTCATAAGAACAGAAAGTGCTACATTCCCCTTTGAGATATATGTTGCCACATTTGACGCCTGACCTCCAGGACAGCATGACACCAAGATAAGACCAGTTGCAAGTGGGGCAGACAACTTTAGAGCCTACAAATCATACCAATTGGAGGAGGAGAACAATTAGTATTAGCTGACAAAAGTAATCTTAGAAAGAAGAATCAAGAGTTAGTCTTGCTAAGGAACAAAAAACACAACCAGAGAGAATAACAGCATTAACATGCTCAACTAGTAAGGTTAAACTTGAATACAGATATCAAAAAATGTTTCTAGAGGTTAAATAATTTCTCTTCGGCAACAGAAGCAGTATCATAAATTATAGATAGTAGAACGTAGTGTGATCCTAATAGAACTAGCTTTAACAGAAAATTCACAACAAGGAATAAAGCAAACAGGGCAGCCCGGCGCTCGAAGCATCCCGCGTTTACGTAGGGTTCGGGGAAGGACCTAGGCAACCTAACCTAATGCAAGCATCAGGTCGGATTCCACAGCTAAAACCCGTGACCTACAGGTCACACTGAGACAACTTTACCATTTCGCTAAGGATCCCCTTCAAATAGGGATAAAGCAAACAATCCTGGTACACAAGGCATCTGCGTTCACGCAGGGTTCAGGAAAGGGCCGCACCTATGATTCCACGGCTCGAAATTGTCACCTGTAAGTCACACGAAGATAACTTTACCGTTGCTCCAAGGCTCCCCTTCGGCTAAAGCAAACAATAATAGCAAAAATAAGAGAGGACTAATATACTTTAGAAGCATGAATTGAAAAATGAAAAAATGAAGTAGATATGGCCATTCTTCAAAGGATAAAATGTAATGACCCGACCGGTCGTTTGAATATTTGCATCCAATTCGCTGGTTTGAGGTCAGGAGTAGCTTCATATGGTGTAATATGACTTGTGTGTATCGTCGGTTTTGGTTTTCGGATGATTCGGGATTGATTTGGAAGAATGATTCTCATCTTAGAAGCTTTAAGTTGGAAGAATTAACCATGTTTGACTTTTGTGTATTTGACCCCTGATCAAAGTTTTGATGATTTCGTTAAGTCCGGATAGTGATTGTGGACTTGGGTGTATGCCTGGATTTGCATTTGGATGTTTCTAGAAGGTTTTGACTATAATTGGCAAAAGTTGGCAATTTGAAGGTTTGGAAAGTTCATAGGTTTGACGGGGAGTTCATTTCGATGATATCGGGTTCGGATTGTTGTTCCGGGAGTTTGAATAGGTTCATTATGTCATTTGAAACTTCCGTGCAAAATTTTGAGGCCATTCCGGATTGATTTGATATGGTTCGGCACGAGTTTTGGAAGTTGAAAGTTCAAAAGTTCATTAAGTCTGATTTGAGGCGCGATTCGTGATTTTGATGTCGTTATGTGTAATTTGAGGCCCCGAATAGGTTTGTGTTATGTTTTGGGACTTGTTGGCATGTTTGGACGAGGTCCCGAGGGGCTCGGGTGAGTTTCGGGGTGGTTTCGGACCATTTCGGGTGGATTTTGCATTGCTGATTGATGGTGTATCTGCAGAGCATCGTGATCGCGGAGCTAGGCTCGCGATCACGTAGAGGAAATTGGGCTGGGCTGTTTTATCTCTCCGCATTCGCGAGTGTTAAGACGCGTTCGCAGAGACAGTGGAACTTGAGCTTCGCATTCGCGTTTCTAAAGTCGCGTTCGTGCTGGTAAGCAGGGAGCTGGAGAACCCTTCTTCGCGTCCACGAGACGCGGGTCGCATCGTGCTGTGTGGCGTCTGTGGGCATTGCATTCGCCCGGGAAGTGACGCGAACTCGAAGGCAGTTTGTGGCAGTGCATTTTTGTTCATCGTGAAACGATATTTCTTCCGCATTCGCGAAGAGTATATCTGGAGAGATCTATGAGTACTCTATTTCGAAGGCTCTGGTCATTTTATCATATTTTGAGTTATGGAGCTCGGATTTAGTCGATTTTGGAGGCCATTTTCACCGCATAGATTGGGGTAAGTATTTTTGACTCTATTTTGATTACATTCCGTAATTCTATCTTCGATTTTGATATTTTGATTATGAATTTGAAAGAAAAATTGGGGGTTTTTGTCTAAACTTTCATAAAGTGAATTATTAAGTTTTGAACATCGATTCGGAGTCGGATTTGAGTGAAATTAGTATGGTTGGACTCGTATTCGAATGGGTTATCGGAATTTGCGAGTTCTATCGGGTTCCGAGGTGCGAACTCGGGTTTGACATTTTGATTAACTTTGAGTATTTGACTAAAAATTCGACCTTTATCGCTTGGGTTTGTTTTCTATAGCATTGTTTGATATTTTTGAGTTGCTTTTGGCTAGTGTCAAGTCGTTCGGAGGTTGATTTGTGCGGGATGGCGTGTCTAGAGTGTTGTTTGGCTTGCTCGAAATTGGATTTGGCTTGATTGAAGTAAGTAACATATCTAAACTTGGATTTGAGGGTATTTAACCCTAGAAACTATGTTATATGAAAGGTATTGGGGTGACGTATGCACTAGGTGATGGGCCTTTGTACATGCACGGTGTGTTCCTGATTTGAGGTGGCTTTTAGACTATTACTGGAATTGTTTTGCTATCATACCTTATTATACCTATGTTTCCCCTACTTGTTCGATTATTTGAACTATAATTTATGTTAGACGTCATGTCTAGGCTATGTGCTATTTGTTTGAGACTTGATAGGGCTATTCTTGCCGTTTCTGAGTTATTTGCCTTATTTGTACACATGTTCTCAATTATGATGCTATATCCGTGTATGATATCTTTGTCTCAGTACTTCTTATTTGATTCCTCACATGTTGTTGATGCCTCTATGTGTAACACAGATAAACTAAGTATCGTGAGATGTGTTTATCTGAGACTTAAATGGTAAATGACTGAGTTTGGGCCATGGAGCCGATTTGGTATTGATTATGTGGTGACGCATAAGCCAGGTCCATATTGGGCTAAGTGTTATTATTTTGGGGCGATGCGTGCACCAGGCCACATTATTGAGCTATATGATTATGATTAGCGCTTGGGCAGGATCCTCCCCTTCGGAGTCTGACATGCTAGCAGTGGGGGCAGACACTGCGCCATATACACGTGCTCGATGATGGACAGTTATGCCAGGCACCTATACAGTGCTAAGTGTGATTATTTTGATGGATCCACGGTGATATTGTTTGGGGCATTTGAGCCAGGCACCTGGAGTGTGCTAAGATTGTGTGTACTTAATGATTCCACTGTGAAAACTGATCTCTTGACATGTAGGCAAAGAGATATATATTCCTCATGCTAGCCTGTGACATGACATTTGATTACTTGACATGTATATTTGACATGTAGGCACAGAGATGTACCTTTCTCATGCTAGACGGTGATATGACATTTGATTACTTGACATGTATACTTGCCAAGTACGCATAGACATGTATTTTTCGCATGATAACAAAAAGGGCTTATATGATGTTGTAATTGGGAAAAACACAGTTCTTTCGATAAACTCATATTTAATTAATTTCAGCAAAAGATTTGAACTTTAACTGTTATACTTGAAAAGCATGTTTATTCTCCCGTAATTGTGAACGAGCCGAGAATGATATCTCTCAAGTCATTCACTATTGTTGTCTATTTTACATTATTATGAATTGTCATTGGCTATTGATGCTGGACTCTCACCGTTTTTTTCGAGCTCATCACTGCTTTCAACCTGAGGTTAGGTTTGTTACTTATTGAGTACATGGGGCCGGTTATACTCATACTACACTTCGGCACCTTGCGTGCAGATCTTGGAGCTGATGTTGCTGTTTATGGGGAGCTAACATTGAAGATGTACCTGCGTTCCCGTGCTAGCTGCTACTTGTCCTTGGTAGCTTTAGATTTTGAAATTCTGTTTATGCATATTTCGGACAGATGGTGTATCCATTTCGTACCAACTTTGTAAATTCTAAGTCTTAGAAACTCATGACTTGTACTACCAATTATTGGGAGTTAGTATAGAAAATTTAGTCATTTTACTCATTTACTCTTAATTCTTCTCAAATGAGTTGTGTTGAATGTTACTTGGCTTACCTAGCCGGTTGGGTTAGGTGCCATCACGGCAGGTTAGAGTTTGGGTCGTGACATAAAAAGATACAACTCATATGAGTAATTTATCAATCAAACTTTCTTATGCTTCTCTATTGAGTCTGTTGAGGTACATATACTATTGAAGAAGTTTCTCTATTATGTTTAACTAACTTACATCTTAATATCGAGGCCACGAAGAATTATAAGGGTATTAAGTATTTCTGACATAGACTATTCGGGCTTTTTTATGCCTTCTATTGGCTCACATAAGATAATTCCGGTGTAATGGAGCTGATCTTCATTCACTACCCTAAAGTGGTTTCGTTCGAGTCAAAGAGTATGAGTCTCACCAAGTCAGAACACATGTATACACATTTTGGGAACAACATTCAACAGTGATGTATTATCCTTTTTTTTTTGGTTTTTTTTGCCATAAGGTGTATTATACAAATTTTATTACGACTTCAACTTGATTTAAATCATCCGTAGACAAAACGAGTAACCAATTGAAGTAGCAGAAGACATACCATTGCTATTGCAAAGCCTAAAAGTGGTTTGATGAAGTACTGAGCCAGAAATCCAACACCAACCTGCAAACCAAGCAACCATTGGTGTCTGCTGGTACTTAATAAGAAAGAAATAGTAGGGAGCATGAACAAGTTGTTATTTACAGTCCATGGGTTCCTTAAACATCGTCGGAAGTCCTCAAATGTTAGTGTCAAGCCCATTGAAAGCATTAGAAATCCCAAACCAAGAGTGAACAGGTCTGTTTCCAACCAAGTGACCTGTAAGATTCTCATGTCCTATCAGTTGAAATTATTCATTATCATAAATGGAATTGCAAAGAAAAACTAGTAAATTTACCGCGGCAGGTTTATAGATACCAAGGATTGTACCTAATATAACCTGCAAACATTGAGTAGCTGCACAATTTCAAAAAATGGTCTGTACTATGAAAAGGCTGATAACAAAAATGATATATTAAAAAAAACATAGTAAATATTTACTTTAAAATGGAGAAAAAAGGATATACCCAGAGAGGAAAAAGAGTGGTCAAAGTCTCAATTATTTTTTCGTATTGGCTCATTCCGCTGCTTGGTAAGTCTTCAGACACATTTGTTGCTGCCTTGCGAGATATTTTTGAATTCCTAATGGACCAAAAAGCTTTTGTAACTCCAAATGAACAAAAGAATAAACAAGGAGCGTTGATTCAAGCACTAACCGCAGAGAAGTGATTCCAATAAATGAGGATTGAACTGGGAAAGCAACATCTGAAATTTGGTGCTTATTTTGAATGAACAAATTACATCTTCCAGTCTCATGTCCACTTCTTATACCTTAAAATGGATATTCAATATAAATCTTAGTTAGGCTTAATAAAAGAAAGTTTCTAAGTTAATGCCAAAATCAACAATCGTATCAATACTCAACAGTAGCAAAATTGCAACTAAATAATGAACAGAACACTAAACAAATAAGATTCCACATACTAAAATGGGTGGGAGTCCTTGGAGCATAACTTGGTCTATGAAGTGCGTGCAATTTACAATCTCTTACAATAAATCTGGACAAAGAAGCCATTTGATTTGATTAGATAAGCACAGTATGAAGGAAGATTGAGGGTTCAAGTAGAAGCGATGTTGATTAGGATGAGGGGTTTTGTTTTGGAAAAGTGAGAGATGGGGTCCAAGATCGCAGATTCTAAAAGTCGTGGAAACCAATGAACCACACAAGGAAGATTTCGGGATTATCCAAATATTTGAAGATCGATTGTAAATAATTATGGTCCCCTTCCCTCTAAATGTCGTTTGCTTGCATTTTGACTATGGGGTAGTGTGCTGCCGTCACCTGGTTAGACACCTACATGCTGTTCCCACATAGCCAACTATGAAAAGATGGAACAACTAGAAGGTGGTGTGTCGTATGCCCGCAAAAATAAAGAAGGTATGCGGTTAAATGTCGAGAAAATTTATTGAGAAAATGTAAGTGACTTTTTTGATCTGTATATTCTTGGGAATTCCATTTGAGATGCGCGTGAGATGGGTATGATGCGAAAATACATTCAAAGATTCTATTTCTTCCAATAACGTGGAAAAAGGCTATATCCTTAGTCTAGCTGACACAACTAAAAAGGTATGGTCTTTTCCTTCTTTTCTTTTCTTTTAAGTCTTCCAATCTTTACACCTCTCGGCAAAGCTCTTTATAGTAGGATTTCGGCTTTCTTCTTCTCTATTCAGAATCTTCTTCCCTACCAACACTTTCCTTAATCATTTTACACAATGAAGCTTGAAAGGGAAAATCCAATTTCTATGTTGTTTTTAAGGGTAGAAACCTGTTATATACACTTCTTGGGATGAATGTTCAATGCAGATAACCGAATTTAAGGGAAGCCGACATAAGTCAAGATACTTCAATAAGTGGAGAAAAAGGCAGAAAAGAAGAAATGACAAAGAAAACTTAATGTTAGTGTTCATTGTTGGTATGCTAGTAGGGATGAAATTATCATATAATAGTTGTTTGTAAAAGTCTCAACTTGCTTGGAACTAAGGTATAATTATTGTTATTGTTGTAGTAGTTGTTGTTTTGTAATAATAAGTCATATATTTATTTTCGATTTGAGTAATGAATCTTTAGTTCCATAAAATGTATATGTTGGATAGTTATTTCGAATGGTCAGCGTATAAAGGAAGGCCCTTTTAGGAATTCATTCCTAATATTTACCTTTGTTGATCCATCTGTTTCTGAATATGGGTGGATAAATCGATGGCATTGTATGGGCTCTTCCTTATATTTTCCTTGGTTGATCCATCGGCTTCGTGTTGTGGATGGATCAACCAAGGACAATCATGATCCAAAAGTGGAAACTTTGTCAATCTTTTTTGGATATACTCTAGAAACTGAAGTCATTCATTATCCTAGAGTGACCTTGGTTGACACTAGATGCATCATACGGGATGGATTAGCGATGTCCAATCACAAGAATGAACCGGTGGAATATCTTTGGTGAATGCATCGACAATCTCTACTCGACACATCAACAAACGACGGTCATTTCTTATATTTACCTTGTTGGATCCGTCGACGAGCTACATGTTTTGGGATGGATCAATCAAGGCCAATATATGAAATGAGAACATGTTGTGTACGTATAAAATATTTCTTCGGTCATTTAGTGTGTGAATAAAACTGGGTGGTTCTATTTTAATTGTTCAATAAAGATAGATAACATAGTCATTTTTCTTTCAGCAAAAAGCCACCAAGACTATTGGTTTGGGGGCAGGGAGAGAGGGGTTAGCCGATCCTTAAACTGTCAATATTATAACCAATCATAGCACATTGAGGTAGATTTTTATCCTAATTGGCATCCTTCAATTACATATAATTCATCCTAGGACAAAATAATGACTATCACTTCTACTAAGATAAATTTAAGCATGAGAATAATATATCAAAGTCTATCTTAAACTATGACTCTATTGTCGAAGAATCAAAATGTAACGACCTGATAGGTTATCTTGAGTTCTAGCTTTCTGTTTATTGCTTTGAGACCTTGAATAACTTCATTTTATCATTTATGACTTGTGTGCATGGTTCGTTTTGATTTCCGAAAAGTTTACATGTGTTTTTATAAAGAAATCTTGATTATAGAACTTTAAGACCATAATCAACATTCTTAGTAAACAACCTCGGATCGGTGTTTTAATGATTTCGGTAGGTTCGTATGATGATTTTTAACTTATACGCATGTTTGGTTAGGGTCCCTGTAACCCGAGACCATCACAGCTCTTATTGTTGAAAGTTAAAATTTTGAGTTATGAACATTGAGATTCTTGAGTTTTTATGGTTGATTCGTATTTTTGATGTTATTTTGATGATTTGAGCTTATGAGCGAGTTTGTATGAGGTATATATATATGTTTCAATGTTTGGATGGGGTCTTGAGGGCTCGGGTAAGTTTTAAATTGGTTTTGAGTTATTTTGGTAAGACTTGAGGTTGTTGGTGCTGCAGTCATCGCAATTGCAATGAGCTACTCACAAATGCGAGGTTCGCGTTTGTAAACTATACCTTGCACTTATAAACTGTGGGAATGAGGCCATCTTTGCAATTTGCGACCACTGGGATTGCATTTGCAAGTTTGCAATTGCGAAGTGAGTTTTCACATTTGCGAACAAGACTTCACAATTGCCACATCTGCAGTTGGGAAAAAAATGAATAGCTCATTTTCTTTTATTTTTTAGACCTAGACTACGCAAGGAGGCTGTTTTTGAGAAGATTTTCTTTTCAATTTCATAAGATAGTAAATTTAACTTATTTTTGATTAATTTTATTATTCCCAATAATTTTTCACTCTTCGATCAGCGATTTCATAGAGTGGAAATACGGTTTTTGGGTAGCAACGTGAGATTTTAAATTTTAAAGATTTAGACCTCGATTTGAGATTGAATCTCGAAACAAATCACATGTTTGGACTTAGGGATGAATGGGTAATCCGGATTTGATTTTGATTGTGGATTTCGGCCAAGTAGGTCTAGGTTGACTTTTTCAAATATGTTAAAGATCAAACCTTTTTTATACTATGATAATTTTTGAAGATTGTTTTGACTTATTTGAGTAATAATTAATTAGATTCGAGTTATTTGAAGTCTTGTGCTAATAGAAAGGCGGTATTGGAAGGTTGACTTGTTCCTAAAAGAGGTAAGTGTCTTCGTTGACCTTGATTTGAGGGAATTAGGTTGTATTTGGGTCTATTTGCTACGTGCTTTATATTTGGGGTCACGTATATGCAAGGTGACGAGTGTATATGTGTTTGCTATGGGTTAAACATGCGGGTAGAGTTAGTCTTATTCGTGACTTATTGCTTCATGTATTATTTCTTATATGCTCTAAATAATTCATGAATTTGCTTGCATATTCTTAATCAGGCTAATAGCCATATTCTGGTTTGAGACATTTGGACATTATGATTCATGAAATGTTGGCTTGGCTATTGGTGCAACGGTGATGGTTATCTTTCATATGGTGCATTATATTTAATCACTCTTCTTGATGTTGTTATTGCTTCCTACCTTGCTTGGTACTGTTCCACACACACACACACACACACACACACACATGCTTGATAAGAAGAGTGAAGTGCGCGAAGGGTGTTTTCATTCTTGTGAGGAAGAGTAATTATGCATGAAGGGTGTTTTCGTGCTTGTGAGGAAGAGTGATTAGTCACCTAGGGTGTTTTCGTGCCTTTTGATATTATTGCTATTTCACAAAGGGTATTTTTGTGCTTCTTGACATTTCTATTATTATTGCACGAAGGGTGTTTCCGTGCTAGTGAGGATAAGAGATAAATGCACAATGGGTGTTGCCGTACTATTTGATTCGATATCTTTTACTCCTTGCTTTTATTATGCGGATTTGAGGACTTGGCTATCTTATTTCATGGATATCATATCATTCTCTCGGGTTTGAGTTGTTGTGAAAGGCTTGATTGTGTTATTTGAGAAGATATGGTTGTTATTTTCTGTAGTTTGATTCTTTACTATTACTCGTATTTCTTCTTGCTATTACTCTTGTTATTTCACTCGTTATTTCTCTTGTTATATTACTTGCTATCTTACTTGTCATTTCACTTGTTATCTTACTTGTTTTATCTCTTGTTATTTAACTGCACAGGTTTATATGGTAGGTGTCTTATCTTAGCCTCGTTACTACCTAATCGGGGTTAGGCTCGACACTTACTGGGTACATTAGGTTGGTTGTAGTCATACTACACTTTTGTACTTATTATGCAGATTCTGGCATTGATCCTAGCGGTGTTTCAGAGAAATGACAAGCTTGGACTTCATAGGGGACTCGAGTAGTGTTGCACTCTCGTTCTCAAACTCTAGAGTCACCTTCCCTGTCCTTTTTACTATTTATTGTATCAGATAGTTTTATTTCATTTCAGATGTTGTATTTAGTATTTCTTTAGAAGCTCATATACTAAATGACATCAGTCTTGGGAGGCTATTTAAAGGTTGTTTTGGTATAGACTCATTATGTATTGTAGAGCTTTTACTCTCATTTATTATATCATGTTGTTATATGTTAGTTTGTATCTCTTATTATGGTTAAGTGTTGAGTGTTAGGCGCCGTCACAGCCCTTTGGTTGGGATTTTGGGTCGTGTCACAAAACAAGGAAAGGAAATCACACCATACATAATGTGAGGTTGCTGGTTTTCTTATGTGACATTGTGCTTTGGGAACGTGGAGCTGAGTCTCATGATCACAGAGAAGGGAGGCTGGCAGGTGTGTTTTATTAATCGCATTCGCGACCAAGTATTTGCGTTCACGTAGTGGATTAGAAGGAGGAGTCGCGATCGCGTAGGAACGATCACGTTCACGATTAAGTGGAGTCAGGGGGGAGTTCAACCTTTGCATTCGCATAGATGGTCCCGCATTCTCCTAGAGGCGTGCCCTGGCTGGGAAAGTTGGCCTTCGCATTTACTATGGTGAGTTCATGTAACGACCTGGTCAGTTATTTTGAGTATTGTAGCCCCGTTCCCCCATTTATTGCTCATTATATGTTCAATTGTGGTTATCTAACTTGACGGGGTGGTTGGTTTGGTTCCGTGGACGCTCTGGAATGAATTGGGACACTTAGCCCCAAGATTGGAAGCCTAAGTTAAAAAAGTTGATCGGATGTTGACTTTTGAGTAAACGACTCCAGAATGGAGTTTGATGGATACGATAGCTTCATATGGTGATTTTGGACTTAGGAGTATGTCCGAATTTTGATTTGGAGGTGCATTGGTCGTTTTGGCTTGAATTGGTGAAAGTTGGAAAGTTGAAAAGTTTGATCGAGTGTTGACTTTGTTGTTACCGGGCTCGGATTTTGGTTCCGAAAGTTGGAATAGTTCCGTTGTGTCATTTGTGACTTGTGTGCAAAATTTGAGGTTAATCAGAGTTGGTTTGGTGTGTTCCGGCATTGGTTTTAGTAGTTGGAAGTCCAATAGTTCATTAAGCTTGAATTGGAGTATGATTCGCATTTTCGATGTTGTTTGATGTGATTTGAGGCTTCGACTAAGTTTGTATGATATTTTAGGATGTGTTGGTATATTTGGATGGGGTCCCCAGGACCTCGAGTGAGATTCCGATTGAGTTTGGCCTTATAGAGTTGCTGATTTTTCTGTATCTAGTTTCCTCTTTCGCGATCGCGGAAGGAGGACTGCTATCGCATAAGATTAAGTCTGGCAGGTGGGGAATATGCTCAGTGCATTTGCAAGATTTTTTCTATGATCGCACATCACCTTTGGGGAGTTGTGCTATGCGAACACATGAGAGGTGCCACGTTCGTGATGAAGGAAGAGCAAACCTGGGAGTCATACGCGTTGTTCTACGCGATCGCGTGAATCTGGCTGCGATCGTGTATCTTTGGGAAGTTAGTCACCACGTTTGCGGCCCTGGGAGTGCGATCGCATAGGAGGTTTCTGGCTTCTGAAGATTTTGTTCTTTGCGATCGCATAGGAAATGTCGCGATCGCGTAGTGTAAGCACTAGGCAGACTATTTAAAATTCCAAATCGTGGGTTAGAGTAAAATTTCATATTTGGACTTGGGGAGCTCGGCTAGGGGCGATTTTTGAGGGGGATTTCACTACAAATCAAGAGATAAGTTATTTTCGATCACTTTTGTCCAATAATATTGAATACCCATTAATTTTTACACCTAGATTATGTGTTTTAAAGGTAGATTTTGGGTTTGGACTAGGAATTGGAGAGTAAGATTTGGGGGGTTTGAGGGCCGATTTGTGATCGGAATTGGATGATTTTGGTATGGTTGGACCCGTTATTAAATGGGTGTTCGGATTTTATGAATTTTGTCGGGTTCCGAAGCGTGGGCCCGAGATTGACTTTTTGGGTTGAGTTTTTGAATTCGGTTAAAGACCTTTGCTTTATCGTATGGGATCAATTTCTATAACTTGTTTTAATTATATTAAGTTTTTTGTGACTAGATTCGAGTCGTTCGGAGGCCGATTCACGAGGCAATGGTTTGTTGGATCATTGAGCTGCACGTTTTGAGGTAAGTAACACTTCTAAAACTGGTACTGATGGTATGAATTCCTGAAATACGTGTTATGTGGTTGGTGTTGAGGTGACTCACATGCTAGGTGACGGGCGTGTGGGCGTGCACCGCGGTAATTATGACTCGGCTAATTCTGTGGTACTGTGTAGTTATCTAATTTTGTTTCTGTCCCTGAAATTCCTGTGTGTTAGAGTAATTGAGTTGTGATCCATGTTAGAAATCATATTTAGGCTATATGCTTATTCTGTCGGGACCCACTGAGGTCATTTCTATTGTTGAGTTATTTGCTTAAATTGCATTTATGTACTCAGACATATTCATTTGCATATCATATCTCAGTCTCTGTTATCATTTACTGTTACATCATGTTATCATTTTATTGGTGTTGAGCTTAAATTGTTGAACTCGAAAGTATGTCTACATTTTTGTACTGTGTACGAACTGATTATGGAATTTCTCTGAGTTATTACAGCTATTTCCCTGTTATATCTGTACTGTCATTATCCGGATTGGGACTATATCTTTCTGAGCTCGTCACTGCTTTCAGCCCAATGTTAGCCCTATTCCTTATTGAGGAGTACATTGGGTTGGTTGTACTCATACTGCACTCTGCACTTATGCAGATCCAGGTACATCTAGACACGACAGTTGCTAGATTTGGTGTCGTATCTGCTCGCAGAGTATTGAGGTAGCTTCTATGACCCCCACAGACCTTGACTCTCCTTCCTTTCAGTTATTCAGTACTGTTCTATTTTCCAGACAATTGTATTAGAGATTTAGATTGTGTTGGCACTTAGTAGCTCATGTACTTGGTGACACCACGATTTTTGGGATTGTTGTACTTGAGTCACGGATGTTCTTATCAGTTAGTTATGAGATTTTCACTATTAAATCATGGTTATAAATGCAAAATGCGTAGTTATTTTGTGATTGTCCGCTTGCCTAGTAATGTGACAGGCGCCATCATGACAGGTTGAGATTTGGGTCGTGACAAGTTGGTATTACTAAGTTACTTAGGTCTCACAAGTCATGAGTTGGTTTAGTAGAGTCTTGCGGATCGGTACGAAGACGTATGTACTTATCTTCGAGAGGCTACCAAACCGTTAGGAAACTTCACTTTCTTGTATTCTTGTCGTGCGAATTTGTTGATTCCGGAAACTAAACTTCTATTATTCTATTCTTTTATAGATGGTGAGGACATTCACGACTGGACCGGCCGAACGGCCACCAGTACCACCAGCTAGGGCCGCGAGAGGACGGGGCCGCAGTAGAGGCCAAGGCACAACTCGTATACCAGCTAGAGCAGCACCCGTGGAGCCACCAGTTGCTCCAGCTCAAGAGCAGATACCAGATGTGGTTGAGCCGGTGGGACCAGCTTAGGCAACAACTGTACCCATTGTGATTCCAGGCCTTTAGGAGGCTTTGACTCAAATATTGACTATATGCACTAGCCTTGCTTAGGCGATTTCAGTTTCGGCTACACCAGCCACTTCACAGGCCAAAGGAGGTGCTCAGACTCCCGCTGCTCGTACTCCAGATCAGGTAGTTCAGGGGCTTCAGACACCGGGGGTACTACCAGCCCAGCTAGTTGCAGCTGCTCAAGACCAAGTTGGTCCACCTATGAGTGACGAGGAGCAGAAGAGACTAGAGCGGTTTGGGAGGCTTTGGCCTCCAAAGTTAGAGGATGATCAGGATTTTTTAGACAGGTGCCAGCGGATCCTTCACACAACGAGCGGGTATTCTAGAGATTAGTGGAGTCTCATTTACTACTTTTCAACTGTCGGAGGCAGCCTTCAAATGGTGGGAGGCCTTTGAGTTGAGCAGGCCAGCCGGCACTCTGCCACTTATGTGGCATGAGTTCTCAGTTCTCTTCTTAGAGAAGTTTGTTCCACAGACCCGCAGGGAGGAGTTGTGTAAGCAGTTTGAGAAGCTACGCCAGGAGGGTATGTCAGTGACCTAGTATGAGATGAGATTTTCATAGTTGGTTCCTCATGTGGTATGGTTAGTCCCCATCAAGAGAGTGCGGATTAGGAGGTTCATTGTTGGCCTCAACTATGGACTATGCTTCGTCATGACGCGGGAGATTGCGTTAGGTGCTAGGTTTGACGAGGTGGTTGATATTGCTAGGTGCCTATAGCAGGTTTGTAGTTAGAAGATTGAGGAGAGGGAGGCCAAGAGGCCTCGTGGTTCGGGTGGTTTTAACAGTGCCTTATCTGGAGGACAGTCCCACCACAGTAGGGTCATTCTTATAGGCCCGCTCAGATGGCTCGTCCGGTTCATCGGGGTGCATCAGCTAGTCATGGTTCATACTGTGCTCATCGAGGTCAGTCATCTCTCAGTGCCCTCCCTGCTCAGAGTTCATCCCGTGCTCCATTAGTTTAGGGTTCATCGATACCAGGTCCTTCTAGCAATTATTTTGGTTCTCGGGGTCCGATTTAGTCTCCATCGCCATTGACGGATCGGAGTTGCCTCGAGTGTGGAGAGTTTGGTCATGTGAGGAGGTATTGTCCCCGTCTTTTGGGAGGTCCAGTTTAGCATAGGGGTCAGGTTATGACTTCCGCACCAGTTACTTCACCACCCACTCAACTAGCTCCGGGTGGGGCTCAAGCAACTAGAGGTCGCCCTAGAGGTGGAGGCCAGGCTCAATGCTATGCTTTTCCAACTAGGACAGAGGCCGTTGCTTCAGATGTAGTGATCACAAGTATTGTCTTAGTGTGCCACATGGATGCTTCCATATTATTTGACCCTGTTTCCACTTATTCATATGTATTAACGTATTTTTCTCATTATTTAGATATGCCCCGTGAGTCCTTAGTTACGCATGTTCATGTATCTATGCCGGCGGGCGATTCTATTATTATGGACCGTGTGTATCGGTCATATGTGGTGACCATTGGGGATTGGAGATGAGAGTTGATCTTCTATTTCCTAGTATGGTTGATTTTGACGTGATTCTAGGCATGGAAATTTTGTCACTATATCATGCTATTTTGGATTACCACACCAAGACCGTGACATTGGTGATGCCGGGAGTGCCTAGGATTGAATGGAGAGGTTTTCAGGACTATGTTCCCAGTAGGGTGATTCCATATTTGAAGGCCCAACAGATTGTTAGGAAGGGTTATCTAGCATATTTGAACTTTGTGAGGGACGTTGGTGCTGATACTCCTACCATTGATTCAGTTCCAATAATGCGAGACTTTCCGGATGTATTTCCTGCTGTGCTACGGGGCATGCCACCGATAGGGACATTAATTTTGGTATTGACTTGCTGCCAAGCACTCAGCCCATTTCTATTCCTCCGTATCGTATGGCACCAACAGAGTTGAAGGAATTGAAATAACAGCTTCAATAGCTTCTTGATAAGGGGTTCATTAGGTCTAGTGTGTCGCCTTGGGATGCGCCGATTTTGTTTGTGAAGAAGAAGGATGGTACTATGTGGATGTGCATTGATTATAGGCAGTTGAACAAAGTTACAATTAAGAACAAGTATCCTTTGTCGCGTATTGATGATGACCAGCTTCAGGGAGCTAGAGTGTTCTCTAAGATTGGATTGATGTCTGGGTATCACCAGTTGAAGATTTGGGACTCTGATATTTTGAAGACGACATTCAGGACCCGCTATGGTCACTATGAGTTCCTTGTAATGTCTTTTGGGCTGACCAATGCCCTAGCACCCTTCATGTATCTGATGAACAATGTATTCCAGCCATATCTTGATTCATTTGTCATAGTATTTATTAATGATATCGGGGTGTACTCACGTAGCCAGGAGGAGCATGCACAACATTTGAGGATTGTCTTTATGCTAAATTCTCCAAGTATGAGTTTTGGCTTGGTTCTGTGGCATTCTTGGTGCACGTGGTGTCCAGTGAGGGGATCAAGGTAGATCCGAAGAAGATTGAGACAGTTCAGAGTTGGCCTAGACCGTCTTCAACTACTGAGATTCGGTGTTTTCTTGGCTTTGCCGGTTATTATCGTCGCTTCGTGGAGGGTTTCTCGTCCATTGATTCACCTTTGACTAGGTTGAACTAGAAGGATGCCCTATTTTGGTGGTCTGATGAGTGTGAGGAGATCTTTCAGAAGCTCAAGACTGCCTTGACCACAGCTCGATTCTAGTTTGCCTTTAGCATTGGGTTCATAAACAGTGTATTGTGATGCTTCTCGGATTGGTATTGGACAAGAGGGTAGAGTGATTGCTTATGCTTCACGCTAGTTGAAGCCCATGAGAAGAACTGCCTCGTTCATGATTTAGAGTTGGCAACCATCGTCCATACATTGAAGATTTGGAGGCATTATCTCTATGCTGTGTCTTGTGAGGTATTCATAGATCATCAGAGTCTACATCACTTGTTCAAGCAAAAGGATCTAAATTTGAGGTTGCGGAGATAGTTGGAGCTATTGAAAGACTATGATATTACTATTTTGCATCATCCCAGGAAGGCCAATATGGTGGTCGATGCCTTGGGTAGGAAGGCGGTGAGTATGGGTAGCCTTGCATATATTCGTGTTGGTGAGATACCGTTTGCATCAGATGTTCATGCCTTGGCCAATCAATTCATGAGGTTAGATGTTTTGAAGACTAGTCGGGTTCTAGCTTGCGTGGTTTCTCAGTCTTCTTTATATGATCGCATCATAGAGCTCAGCATGACCCCCATTTGCTTGTCCTTAAGGACACGGTTCAACATGGTGATGCTAAGGAGGTTTCTATTGGAGATGATGGGGTGTTGCGGATGTAGGGTCGGATTTGTGTGCCCGATGTGGATGGGTTACGTGAGTTGATTCTTGAGTAGGCCCACAGTTCGCGGTATTCGATTAATTCGGGTGCCGCAAAGATGTATCAGGACTTAAGGCAGCACTATTGGTGGAGGAGAATGAAAAAAAAATATAGTGGAGTTTGTAGCTCAGTGCTTAATCCACCAGCAGGTGAAATACGGGCATCAGAGGCTGGGCGGTTTGCTTCAGAGGCTTGAGATTCTTGAGTGGAAAAGGGAGCATATCACCATGGACTTCGTTGTTGGACTCCCACAGACCTTGAAGAAATTCGATGCTATTTAGGTGATTGTGGACCGGTTGACTATGTCTGCATATTTCATTCTGGTGGTGACTACCTTTTTTTGATTGGTTGAGATCTATATCCGCGAGATTATTCACCTTCATGGTGTGCCGGTGTCTATTATTTATGATTGGGGCACGCAGTTCACATTGCAGTTGTGGAGAGTAGTGTAGCGAGAGTTACGCACACGGGTTGAGTTGAGTACATCATTCCACCCTTAGACGGACGGACAATCCGAGTGCACCAGTCAGATATTGGAGGATATGCTACGCACTGGTGTTATGGATTTTGGGGGTTCTTGGGATTAGTTTCTACCGCTTGCAGAGTTTTCCTACAATAGCTACCAATCCAGTATTTAGATGGCTCCGTATGAGGCCTTATATGGGAGGCAGTGTCGATATCTAGTTGGGTGGTTTGAGCCGGGGGAGGCTAGGTTGTTGGGCACGGATCTGGTTCAGGATGCCTTGGAAAAGGTCAAGTTGATGCAGGATCGGCTTTGCACGGCACAGTCTAGACAGAAGAGTTAGGCCGATCGGAAGGTTCGTGATGTTGCCTACATGGTGAGAGAGAAGGTATTGCTCAAAATTTCACCCATGAAGGGTGTTATGAGGCTCAGGAAGAAGGGCAAGTTGAGCCCTCGGTACATTGGCCCTTTTGAGGTGCTTGAGAGGATTGGAGAGATGGCCTACAAGCTTGCATTGCCACCTAGTCTATCAAGTGTTCACCCAATGTTTCATGTTTCGATCCTCTCAAAGTCTTATGGTGATCCGTCTCCTGTTTTGGATTTCAGAACGCTTCAGTTAGATGGAGATTTAACATATGATGTGGAGTCAGTGGCCATTTTGGATCGGCAGGTTCGAAAGTTGAGATCAAAGAACATAGCTTCAGTGAAAGTACAGTGGAGAGGCTAGCCAATCGAGGAGGTTACTTGGGAGACCGAGTGGGAGATGCGGAGCAACTATACACACCTATTTGAGACTCCAGATATGATTCTAGACCCGTTCGAGGACGAACGTTTGTTTAAGAGGTAGAGAATGTAACGACCCGGCCGGTCATTTTGAGTATTGTTGTCACGCCCCGACTACGGGGAGAGCAACTGGCGCTCAACCGGGAAAACCCTGCCGAGCAAGCCTGCTAGATTTCCTTCTATCCAAACTCACCCATGAATAACGAGAAGATATATTTTCATTAATTAGACAATAAGGAGATCATGTATACAACACCAATTCATTACTATTAGTTACTTCATTTATGAGTCCCCAAAATATTACATTACACATCCATAGTTTAAAAGTGGAACACGTGATACAATTACAACATCTTTAGTTTGACCTTCCCAATACCAACATACAACCCACACCATGTCTACGGAGCCTCTAACGGGTAGAAAATAGTACTAGGATAGTGCCGGCAGAAAAGCCCTGGCTATACCTCAAAGCACAATACATGAGAAACAAAAGACATATCACCCCGATATGAAGTGGGGCTCACCAAGTCAGCTGAGAGGAAGATGTACTGCTATCACTGATTGATGCCGCCTGCTACGGTACCACCTGCATCCATTAAAAGATGCAGCACCCCGGGCAAAAGGGACGTGAGTACATGTGGAATAGTACTCGTATGTAAGGCAGACAGAACAACATATGGAAATACGGTAACTCAAATAAGAGGCAAATAAATTACGTCAAGAAACTACGAAATGACCCATAGCACACATGTCAAGTCTTATTATACTTACATCGTTCTGAACTTCTTTTGGGATCAAGCGTGCCCTATGAACTATGCGTGGAATACAAAATATAATGTAAAAGTACCAACATGTAAACAAGGCAATGGAAGTGGCACCTATTGTTCGTGTTGCCTATGAGTCTCACCAAACCGTCCATAGTCCTCTCTTACTATGCACTTATGGTTTCATAGACCGTCCATAGTGTTCACATATTTTATTATACACCTATGCGTTCATAGACCATCCATAGGGTTCACATATTATATTATACACCTATGCGTTTCATAAACCGTCCATAGGATTCACATATTATATTATACCTGTGCGTTTCATAGACCGTCCAAAGGGTTCACATATTGTATTATACACCTATGCGTTTGATAGACCATCCATAAGGTTCACATATTATATTATTCACATATGTGTTTCATAGACCGTCCATAGGGTTCACATATTATATTATACACTTATGCGTTTCATAGACCATCCATAGGATTCACATATTATATTATACACCTATGTGTTTCATAGACCGTCCATAGGATTCACATATTATATCATCATGCACATGAACATATATACACTCAAGCGACATGATTAACATTGCCATTAAAAGTCGTAAGTTCCCATATCATTTGAATACTTTATGTTCATGCTCATCATGGAGAAACAAATCTTATTACATTAACACATGCATGGCAAATCAATAAGTAGATTTCAATGGTGCATGGACCTAATTTCTTTTCTTAAGTTTCATCATCATTTAGCATATGACGTCTCTTTTCCACATCATTATATACCTCCTTGTCATCTTAAAGTCACTAGCTAAGTTCATGATTCTTGGTGACTTAACATCAAAGTCATTTACATTTATTATTTTAGAAGCATACAAACTATAATTGAAAGCATTGGAACATATAATGCCTCATGATTCTCATTTTGGCAAGCGGCCATAGTTCATGTTCATACTATCACTTACTTGTATTTGTCATGGGTGATCATAGGACATTAATAACATTATTTATATAAAGGAGTCAAAACTTATTTCATAATCTTTCACCCATTCTTTCATTTCATTGGCACTATTGGCCACAAATGTAATTCTCATTCTTGGCACAATGACCACATTTTTATATCTCATACTCGCTTCTTTCACTTTCAAGGAGCATCATAGGTTATAGATAATAAGAGCATTGAGTTTCCTTTCCAATTTTAAGCATAATAACATTCATTGAAACATGAATTGAAGTCATAACATTTTGATGCATAAACCACACTTGACCACATTTTCGAGGGAGAGCATAATGTGATAGGAGCAATTGAATCACATTTTGAGCATATAATTTCCGACACAATGCTTATTTGGAATAACTGAATATTTTAGGAATGACCCGAATCATGAGAAAATAAGAACTTGGGCCAACTATGCTTGAAACATATGAGGACATCATGAAATTCGACTCAACTGAGGGAGTTTGGCCAACATACCTCGAAAGAGCTTTTCGTGGTATAACAATAACGTCCCGACACTCCTAACGATGTCAATCTATAGAAGGGGAGAGAATTACAAGTACGATTAGAGGAATTGGTATGGTAAGAGATGCTACAATGATGGCCCAACCTTTCCCTCAACCAATTCAACAATAAAACTACCCAAGATTGCCCAACAACCTCCCCACAATCCCTATTAGCTCATGCATGTGATAAATCTACAATCTTCACCCATAATCAACCCAAATTCGAAATTGGAGAATTAGGGGAATAAATTCTTACCTTTTAGAAACCCTAGCAAGTTTCTTTTGGTGAAATTCCAAGGCTTGAGCAAGATCTTGATGAACAAAGAACTTGGGGATTCCTTCTCTCTCTAGAATTGCTCTCCCCTCTCTCTAAAATATCAGATAATCTCTCGAAAATGACCCCTATGGCTAGATAAAACAAAATAGGGTCGGGTTATAAAATTAAAAAAATGAAGCCTCGATGCAGATCTGCGGTCGCATATGCGACCGCATAACACTTTCTGCGGTCCGCAAAATGGACCGCATAATGGCCTTCCGAAATTGGGCACTTCTGTGCAGGTCTGCGATAGCAGATCAATTCTGCGGTCGCATAATGGATCATAGAACCTCCTTCCGAAATTTCTCATGCTGATTCTGCGACGAATATACGGCCTGTGAAATGCTTATGTGATCGCATAACTGACCACAAAACAACCTCAAAAATTGGCTCATTTCTCTACTTCACTCTGCTGCGGAACTACGACCCATATAATGGTTCTATGGTCGCATAATTGACCGGAAAAATGCCATGTTCTGCAACATTTCTTCAGCTCCCAAACGTATTGTACACCCCAAAAAGTCCGTACCGAGGTGAGTTTGCTCGCCGCAAAGATTAACTACTACACTCATACACATTACCCTAATTCGGCACCACAAAACTTGAATCCCTTGGCAAAGTTTTACGTGGCCTTACAATTGTAGCCCCGTTCACCCATTTATTGCTTATTCTATGTTCAATTGTGGTTATGTGACTTGTCGGGGTGGTTGATTTGTTTACGGGGATGCTTTGGAATGAATTGGGACACTTAGTCCCAAGGTTGTAAGTTTAAGTAGAAGGAGTTGACTGGACGTTGACTTATCAGTAAACGACTCCAGAATAGAGTTTTAATGGTTTCGATAGCTTCGTATGGTAATTTTGGACTTCCGTAGGTCATTTTGGCTTGAATTGGCGAAAGTTGAAAAGTCGAAGGTTTGGAAAGTTGAGAAGTTTGACCGAGAGTTGATTTTGTTGTTACCGGGCTTGAATTTTGGTTCCAGAAGTTGGAATAGTCCTTTTGCGTCATTTGTAACTTGTGTGCAAAATTTGAGGTCAATCAGAGTTGGCTTGGTGTATTTCGGCATTGGTTTTCAAAGTTGGAAGTTCAATAGTTCATTAGGCATGAATTGGAGTGCGATTCGTGTTTTCGATGTTGTGTGATGTTATTTGAGGCTTAGACTAAGTTTTGTATGATTTTTTAGGATGTGTTGGTATGTTTGGATGGGGTCCCGGGGGCCTCAGGTGAGATACAGATTGATTTCGGATTGAGTTTGGCCTTATGGAGTTACTAATTTTTCTGGAATATGGTTTACTCTTTTGCGATCGTGAAAGGAGGACTGCGATTGTGTAGGATTAACTCTGGAAGGTGGGGAATATGCTCAGTGCATTCGTGATATTTTGTCTGCGATAGCAGACATTTGGGGAGTTGTGCTAAGTGAACGCGTGAGAGGTGCCGTGTTCGTGATGAATGAAGAGGAGGCATGGGAGTCAAATGCATTGTTCTAAACGATCGAGTGAATCTGGCCGCGATCGCGTATCTTTGGGAAGTTAGTCACCGCGTTCGCAACCCTGAGAGTGCAATCGCATAGGAGGTTTTTGGCTTCTGAAGATTTTGTTCTTCGCGATCGCATAGTGTAACCACTGGGCAGACTATTTAAAATCCCTAATCGTGGGTTAGAGTAAAATTACATATTTGGACTTGGGGAGCTCGGCTAGGGGCGACTTTTGAGGGGGATTTCACTACAAATCAAGAGGTAAGTTATTTTTTATCACTTTTGTCCAATAATATTGAATACCCATTGATTTCTACACCTAGATTATGTGTTTTTAAGGTGGAATTTGGGGGATTCTAGACTAGGGATTGGAGAGTAAGATTTGGGGGTTTGAGGGTCGATTTGTGGTCGGAATTGGAGGATTTTGGTATGGCTGGACTCGTTATTGAATGGGTGTTTGAATTTTGTGAATTTGTCGGGTTCCGAGGTGTGGGCTCGAGGTTAACTTTTTGGGTAGATGTTTAGAATTCGGTTAAAGAACTTAGCTTTATCTTATGGGATAGATTCATATAGCTTGTTTTTATTATATTAAGTTGTTTGTGACTAGATTTTTCGTATCTATGATTTAGCTTGCTTTCCTGGAGTCTCTTGCTTTGTTCCTCGTACTGTGGTATCAGAGCAAGGCAAGGGTTTGTTGGAGCATTGAGCTGCGTGCTTTGAGGTAAGTAACACTTCTAAACTTGGAACTGAGGGTATGAATCCTTGAAATACGTGTTATGTTGTTGGTGTTAAGGTGACGCGCATACTAGGTGACGGGCGTGTGGGCGTGCACCGCGGTAATTATGACTCGATTGATTCTGTGGTACTGTGTAGTTATCTAATCTTGTTTCTATCCATGAAATTCCTGCATGTTACAGTAATTGAGCTGTGATCCATGTTAGAAATCATGTTTAGGCTATATGCTTATTCTGTTGGGACCTGCTGAGGTCACTTTTGCTGTTGAGTTATTTGCTTAAATTGCAATTATGTACTAACTCATATTCATTCATGTGTGTATCATATCTCAATCTCCGTTATCATTTACTGTTACATCATGTTATAATTTTTGGGCTGAGTGGTATGAGATATGTGAGCTCGTGAGACTGGAGAGATTGATGATTGAGTTAGTGCTGAGAGCCGTGTTGTGAGTGATATTGAGGATGGGGCTGCACGCTGCAGCATGCCATATTGGCTATATATATGTTATTATTATTATGGATCGGGTTGCACGCCGTAGTAGGCCTTATAGGCTTTATCTATTATAATGGGATCGGACTGCATGCCATAGCAGGCCATATTAGCTTTATATTAGCGCTTGGACAGGATCCATTCTTCTAGAGTCCGACATACCAGTGGTGAGCGCAAGTACCATACAATGCTGAGTGATTGTGTGTGATGAGTGAGAGTTGAGATAGTCAGATTGAGTACTTTGAGAGCGTGAGTACCTGGGAGTATCACTGTGATGCATTACATTTGTCATGCATATTTGACATGTAGTCATAGTGATGTAACATTCCTTATGCTAGCTGTACTTGGCGTATTTTATCAGTGTTGATCTTAAATTGTTGAACTCGAAAGCATGTCTACATTTTTGTACTGTGTACAAACTGATTATGGAATTTCTCTGAGTTATTATTGTCATTTCCCTATTATATATATACTGTCAATAGCTGGATTCAAACTGTATCGTTCTCAGCTCATCAATGCTTTCAGCCCAAGGTTAGTCCTGTTACTTATTGAGTACATTGGGTCAGTTGTACTCATACTATATTCTGCACTTCGTGTGGAGATCTAGGTACATCTGGACACGGTGGTTGCTAGATTTGGTGCAGTATCTGCCCGGAGACTATTATGGTAGTTGCTATGACACCCGCATACCTCGACTCTCCTTCCTTTCGGTTATTCAGTATTGTTCTATTTGCCAAACAGTTGTATTAGAGATTTAGACCGTGCTAGCACTTAGTAGCTCATTTACTCGGTGACACTAAGATTTGGGGATTGTTGTAGTTGAGTCACAGATGCTTATCAGTTATTTATGAAATTTTCAATGTTGAACTTATTAAATCATGTTTTTTAATTCAAAATGCGTAGTTAGTTTGTGATTGTTGGCTTGCCTAGTAATGTGATAGGCGCCATCACGACATATTGAGATTTGGGTCATGACAGTTCACGTTCTTGTAGGCTTAGCTGAGTGGGCATCACGTTCGCGAAGTAGAGCAGTAGCTGGAGGAATTTTTGGCCTTTGTGATCGGGTATGTCACTATCATGATTCATATCGCTAGGCAGACTATTTTAAGTTGTAATTACGCGAGTTTATCCATTCTTTTATATTTTGAACCCTAGACTTTGAGAGGTGGATATTTTGAAGAGCAAATTCACTACTACAATGGAGTAAGAAATATTCACTTGAATTAGGCTTAAAATCTAGATTTGTTTTTGATTAAATAGGTTTCTTTATTGATGTCAATTAGCAAAATTTACATGATCAGAGGGGGACATAAACCTTACCTCCCCAAAAAAGTACATGTACCTTGACTCATAGATACGAGAGCAATGACAATTGTTAAGGAGGTTTCTCTTTAAATGTACAAAAAGTATTAATTGTGTCCGACCTAGTTTAAAGTAATGAATATCCATCTTATAAAGTTGGTGGATATTCATCTGTACAAAAACAAGGTGAACTACTTCTAGGTCAGTCGTCCTAGTCATAAGTGTGTTTACAAAAAGGTTGGGGAGTGTCTCTAATTCGACTTTCCTAATTATATGTACTGCTGTTTCCATTTGCTTGGTGCTGCATGCTGTGTTGGGAGGCCATTTGCATTAAGTTGATGTTTCCAATGATTATTGCTGTTGAGTTTGGCTGCTGCTTTTTCTTTTGGTGATTGATGACTTGTTTCTTGATGTTGCTGCTGCTGATATTGATAATTGTCTTTGTTGGATAGCTGTTCTTTGTTTCTATTGTCTTTCCTGTTTCTGAGCTGCTGGCATTGTTGTTTTTCCTGTTGCATTCGTCCCTTGATGATTTGGTGCTGCGCATATGAGTGCTTGTGAAATCAGTGAGAAGGGGATCATATGGGGAGTACCAACTGTTTAGAAAAGGTGATTGGTGCAATTGCAATAGATTGAGCGCCAAAGACGCTAATACCACACAAAGAAATTGCGCCAATAACCTTTTCATGTAGTAACAGATGTCCATGAAGCTGATTTCCTGATGATTGTGTTTTGTGTCCCTTTTGACTGCTTTTTGCTTGTCCTTTAGTTGTTGTGTGTGTAGAGTTGACCAACCAGGTAGAGGTGCTTTCATTGTCTGTCTGCTTGGTATTTCTAGTGAGCTTGATTGCTGATTATGGTGTAGCTGAGTGATGAAGAGAGCTGTTGTTTGCATTGTTTTGATCAAAGTTGCTGCTGGGTTGTTCCTGGAGTGTTGTTGACTTCTTTGCTGCTGTGTGTGTTTCCAACTGAAGGTGCGAGTGTTGCTGATTCTGCTGAAACTATCCTCCATAGGGTGTTCTGATTTTGCTGAAACTCCTGGCAGTTGCTTCCTCAAGGAAAGCTTTTTCAGTGATGTACCTGTTATGCTTTCCTTGTTGCCATTGTGTGCTGGTGTCAGAAAGTACTGTCTATACAATTTTATCACACCTCCAGGTTGAGCATGTAAACGTGCTAATACCACTGGATGGTGCTCTAATATTGTATAGGTAGTATTATCCTTCTCATCAATGTGGCTCTGTGCAAACAATAGTATACATATATGTATCTGATCCAATTTACTCTTGCAGTCTGCATATTTCCATCTGTCTGAGGTGAGTGTAGTTCTGATCAGTGCTTCCTTTTGTTTCACAAGGCATCTTCCTCGAATAGTATGTGATTTCAGTTTATCAATGGTCGACCAAATCATATCATTCTTCTTCTTTGTATCAATGTTTGTTCCTATCTTCTCCTCCCTTCCAGTGGAATGAGCACATTGTGCTAATACCACCAGCTGGAAGTTTGTCGAAGAGTAGGGTATATGTACATTTCCTATTCCTTTGCAAGCTTGAGTAAGCTGCTCCTTATAGGTGTTCCAATCCACTGCTGTCTGGTGCAAATAGTAAGCCAATTCAGTTCATTCTTGGTCCTTGTCTGGAGTAGAGCATAGCTAAGTTTTAATTCCAAGTTCCTGCAAAAAAACAAAGGTTAGTAGTAATCTGTTGCATCCCTCCTAGATGTGCCTTTCCAATATGGCAGTGTTGCCTTCCCAAAATCAGAGAGCATGCTCGAGTATGCAGATTCATCCCTTCATTTGCTGAGTAGAGCATAGCTGCAATCAGTTTCATCCCTCCAAGAGATGCCTTTCCAGTATGGCAGTGTTGCCTTCCCAGAATCAGTGAGCATCCATCTCCCTGCTGCTTGCTGTCCAGAGGATCCATTTCCCTGCTAGGTTGCTGTTTGCTTTTGTATCTTTGGTGGCATTTATAGCCTTTGAACAGGATGCTCTAAGGCCTCATATGCAATGCCAAATTGTTTCCAGTTCCACTCTTATTCATCCAGGAGAAGTTCCTGCAAAAGAGAACAACAATTGTTTGAACAGATAACTGTTTTTCCAGTAGCACCAGATTGCCTGTCCTTCCCCTTTCCCGTCCTCTGCTAATTGTCAAAGAAGTCTGCAGCAACATGAGTGCAAACATTGTTTTCATTGCTGTTAGTAGGAACTGCTTTGGTTCATTTGCTGAGTAGAGCATAGCTTCATTCCAAGTTCCTGCAAGACAGTAAAGGTTAGTAGCAATCTGTTTCATCCCTCCAAGAGGAGCCTCTCCAATATAGCAGTGTTGCCTTCCCAGGATCAGAGAGCATCCATCTCCCTGCTGTTTGCTTTTGTCGATCAGCTGCTGCCCAGAGGTATTTGTCTGCTTTGTCCCTTTCCTTTTCTATCTTTTGTGGCATTTATAAACTTTGAGCAGGATGCTGTGAGGCCTCATATGCAATGCCAGGTTGTTTCCAGTTCCACTCTCATTCATCCAAGAGAAGTTCCTGCAAAAGAGAACAACAATTGTTTGTACAGATAGCTGTTTTCCCAGTAGCACCAGGTTGATTGTCCTTCTCCTTTCCTGTCCTTTGCTATTTGTCAAAGAAGTCTGCAGCATCATGAGTGCAAACAGTGTTTCAGTTGCTGTTAGCAGGAACTGATTTGGTATGTTGGAGGCAGCAGGAGGTGTGGTTTGTGCATTGTATGTCATTGCGACTCTATGGTTCCTCCTTTCCAGAAAAGCTTTGTTGCTCCAGTCTTGCTGTTTGGTTCTCTTCTGTGATGTTTCAGTGATGTTTTCTTGTTCCTGCACATGAAGCAAATTAATTAGAAAGGGTAGTTGTATCATATTGCATAACATTCTCATTTTATGATTTAAGGATTTTCACTCTTAGATAGGGGGATTGCAGCTTGTCTGCATTCAAAATTCTTTTCCCAGTAGAGTTAAGTTGATTGAAATGGTGGCATTCAATTCTTCCAAAGTTAAGGGCATGATTAGCAATGTGGTCCGCAAGCTTGTTTCCTTCCCTATAAGTGTGTGATATTCTTAGTTCCAGAGAGTCTTTGAGATGAAGAATCTACTCTATCTGCTCAGCTATACTCCAAGGGGGGGTTCCATTTGCAGTTGATTATATTGCTTAAGAGCATGGAATCAGTTTCTAGCCAAATCTCTGTGATGTTATGCGAGTTGGAGTATCTCAACGCTTCTAAGATTGCTAGTGTTTCTGCATCTGTGTTAGTTCCTGGCATGCATTCAGTCCCTAGGGCATATATGAGGTCCCCCTCCTTGTTTCTTACACAGTAGCCGATGGAGCTTCTTCCTAGGTTTCCTCTTGATGTTCCATCCGTATTGATCTTTACCCATCCTATTGGTGGTGGCACCCAGGTGACCTTTTTGTAGTCCAGCTTTGGGGTGTGATTTTCTAGCTTCTGGATAAGGTCTTGCCATTTATGTGGAGCATTGAATCCTGGCTTCCTTGTATGTACCAAATTCTGCAGGGTTGTAGAGATTTGATATATTACTCTGCCAGTTGTGACTGACTCCCCATGTTTGTGACTGTTTCTCCTTTTCCATAATTCCCATATGATGCATGCTGGAATTGCTTGTATTATTGGTTTCAATCTGTTGACTGTTTGTGCTGTCCAGCATCTTATTATGGCTTGATGGAAAGTTAGATTCTCAGTTGGGATTCCTGCTGCTTGCATGAAGTATTTCAAGACTTTATTGGCAGTATTTGATGTGTAGAAAAGATGAGTGATGCTTTCCTCTTTTGGTTCAATGCAACACCAGCATTTTAAGGGGAGTTGGTATCCCCACCTTTTAAGAATGTCATCGAGTGGTATTTTGTCTTTCCAGACTCTCCGCATGAAAAATGCAATTTTGAACGGGAGCCCTTTCACCCAAATCTTTTCGTATGCCAGTTTTGGATCCTCCCTTTTCCTTAAGTATTCCCATGCCGATTTGACTGTGAAGTGGCCTTGGTTCTGGAGCATCCAGAAGGGAGTGTCCATCATGTTTGCTGCCCCAGGTGGCTTGATTGAATTTACAATGTGTTCTACCCATTCCTGAGGCAGGTGAGCTGTGAGTTGTTGAAGATCCCAGTTTTCACTTTGTATCATGTCATTCACATTTTGGATTGCTTCGTCTATGGGAAAATCTGGTGGAGTTAGGAAGTAGAGGGCTCCCAATCTGGTCCAATTGTCATACCAGAAAAGTGAGGATCCCATTTTCAGTTGCCAGCCAATTTGGTGCTCAATGATATCTCTACATTCCAGCATCTTCTTCCAGACCTGTGATGCTTTCCTCCATTGGACCGTTACTGCATTATGTGTTTTGCAGTATTTTTGTGACATGTAGGCACTCCATAGGCTAGGTTTTGTTCTAAAGTTCCACCAAAGCTTACAAAATAAAGCTTTTGACATGTCGTGCAGTGATCTGAAGCCTGCTCCTCCTTCATGTTGTGGTAGACACAGATTGTCCCAAGATGACCAGTGTCTACTGGTGCCTCCAGTTGTGCTACTCCAAAAAAATTGGGCAAGTAGCTTATGTATATTGTTGATCACTTGTTTGGGAGGATTTACTACTGATAGGAGATGTATTGGCATGCTTTGCAGGACATGCTTGATCAAAATGGCTCTTCCTCCTATGGAGAGTAATTTTCCTTTCCATGACTGCAGTCTGTCTTGAATTTTGCTCATAGTGGCTTGGTAATAGATGATCTTCTTTCTTGAGTAGAAGATAGGGCAGCCCAGGTATGTGAAAGGGAAGTTTTGCCTTTCAATTCCTGTGATTCTTTCTGTTCTTTCCTCTATGGCAGTTGTGACCGAGTGATGCATATAGGTGGCAGATTTATTCTTGTTTATTAGCTGTCCAAAAGCTGCTTCATATGCCTTTACTGTGTCCATGATCATGTGCAGAGTGTTGGCTTCTGTTGATGAGAAAATGATCATGTCGTCCGCATATGTTAGGTGATTGATTCTCGGACTTCTCCTTGGCATTCCAAAACCTTTGAAGCTTTTGTTCGAGTGCAATGAATTTAAACCTCTGGAGAGTGCTTCTGCAGCAATGATGAAAAGGGTAGGAGATAAAGGGTCTCCTTGCTTGACTCCTCTTGTTGATTTGAAGAAACCTCTTGGTTGACCATTGACGAGGATTAAATACCAATTGTTGTTTAGTATGTCCATGATCATACCTATGAAGGTTTCATCAAAACCCATTTTCCTGAAGACCTTTGCTATATACAGCCAAGATACTCTGTCGAAAGCCTTGGTCATGTCCAGTTTGATGATCACATTTGGGCCTGCCTTTAGTCGTTTCCCTATTTCAGCAATGATTTCTTGTGCCAGGATGACATTCTCCACTATTGTTCTGCCTTTCACAAAGCCCGATTGTTCCTGTGAGATGTGGGATGGAAGGATGGGCAGCAGTCTTTCATGTAAGATTCTTGAGAAGACCTTGTTGATGAAGTTGCTCAGGCTTATTGGCCTTAGATCCGAGAAGGTTTCTATTTCTTTCTTCTTTGGGATCAGGATCAGGTTTGTGTGTGTTATGCACTTGGGGAATGATCTGCCTGAGAAGAAAGCTGAGACCATATTTTGAATGTCCTCTCCAATTATTTCCCAACATGACTGGAAGAATTCTCCCGTGAACCCATCTGGTCCTCCTGCACTGTCTTTATTTAGGCTAAAGATTGCATTTTTTGTTTCTTCAAGGGTAGGAATTCTGTTGAGTTCCTCATTCTGCTGTGGGGTTATTATCTGCTGGATGTTGGCCAGAATGCTGATGTCTGTGGGAGTGTTCTGTTCCGTGAATTGATCTTTGAAGAAAGAGATGGCTTCTTCCACTATCTGTTACTGTTCTTCCAACCAGATGCCAGCCTTGCTCTTGATTATTTTTAGTTGGAGTCTCTTCCTTTTGCCATTGACATGGTTGTGGAAGAATTTGGTGTTTCTATCTCCATCTTTGAACCAGGACATCCTAGCTTTTTGTTTCCAAAACTGTTCTTCTATTGCCAGGTGTTTTATCAGTTGTGCTTGTACTCTTTGCAACCTTTCTCTGTTTTCTGCCGTTGGTCTTTCTTCAAATTGCTTTTCGTGCACTAATACCACCTCCTCCATGCTGGCTATAATCATGAAAATGTCTCCAAAGGTGACTTTTCTCCAGTTGGTTAAGGCTTTTTTGAGCTTCTTTATTTTATGATTAAAAATGATGAATGGATCTCCTTGGAAGTCTGCTTTCCAGCTTTCTTTGACTAAAGCTTTGAAAGTTTCATGCTTGGTCCAGAAATTGAGGAACTTGAAAGGTTTTTTGATCTTTATTGGTTCCTGATCAAAGTATATTAGCAGGGGACTGTGATCTGATCCAATTTTGCTAAGGTGGGTGATCTCTATTGTTGGAAAGGCATGTTGCAACGGTTGATTTGCTAGACATCTATCTAGCCTTTTGAAAATGCATTCCTCGTCGGCTCTGCCATTACGCCAGGTGAAGATACTTCCCTTGAAGCCTAAGTCTGTCAGACAGCTGATGTTTATACAGTGATTAAAGTCATCAACTTCATTGAAAGGTACTGGGAGGCCACCATACTTCTCTTCCTGGTCGCATATGACATTGAAATCTCCTCCAATTAACCATGGGCAAGTGATTGTTTGTGATAAATCATATATTGAGCCCCACAGTTCAATTCTTTCTTCTGGCGTGCACTTAGCATAGACTAAAGTGAGGATAAGTTCCTCATTTGTCCCTGTGTGTATCAGTTGCAGAGTGAGTTGCTGAGTTGTGTCAGTGAGCACTGTGACTTTGTATGCATCTTCCAGAAAGGCCCATATTTTGTTCGACACATTTGCAAAGGCCTGCGTCATGCCAATTCTTCTCTTGTATTGCTCGAGCTTCTTGAATTGTTGTTTTGGTTCCATGATGCCGATGAATTCAAATTGATGCTTGTTATTGAGTGTGATCAGTCTTTCGAAAGCTTACATTGTTTTGACTGACCTTATGTTCCAGATGATTGCTTTCATTGTTTTTTATTTAGGTAGGCACGTGTTTTTTTGAAAAGTATCATCTTTGAGGCAGAATCACTGTTGTCTTTTGATTGCTTTTTTTGATGTTTCCCTTTGCTGTTTGATTTATTTGCTTGGACTGGTGATATGTCCCCTTGTCTTGCTACATTCTTGAAATTCTGTTAGCTGTCTTCATCATCCAAACCCCTTCCTATGGTGTCTATCGAGTTGCTTTGGATGTTAAATGATGCTGGTATGCCTCTGGCTTAAAGATTGCTTGCAATTGTGCTCTTAACGAGCCTGTTTTAATGTTTATGTCCTGGCATGTGATTGATAGTTGCTGGTTGTTGCGAGGCAGTTGTTTGTCATGTTCATTTGTATCCTCCTTCTCTTCCTATACTCCTTCTGAGTGTTTGTGTCCTTAAAGTTGTCATGAAATCTTTCCCGGACCCATTGAGAGGTTGATTCCTCTATTCTTTCTCCTGTGTTGCTTGTGCCTTCCGTGACTTCAACTGGGACATTACTTTGGTTCACTTTTCTATTGCTGGTTTTTGCTGATTCCAGTGGTGTGTTTCTGCTGTTTTTATTGTTCCTTGCATCGTTGTCTATGTTGTGAACTTCTCCCACAGCAGTTGCAATTCTTGCATTGTCTGGATTGCAAAAGTTCCTGGGGCAGCATTGTTCTTTGAAGTTGAAGCTTTAGTGTGTTCAGCTGGTTGTTGCTTCATGTTCAGGTTTCTTTCCTCTTTGCTTGATTTCTGCTCCAGCATATTTTATTCCAAACAACGGCAGGAAAAAACCCAAGGTCCTAGAGAGGATGGTTTCCTATTGGGGTATAATTATGAAGTACAGGTAAATATATGTTTTTACAAAGAGTAGAGAGAGGTTAGAGAGAGGTTAGAGAGAGGTTAGAGCAAATTGCCCGTGAATTCTAGAGACTCACTTGAGCATTAGAAGTGAATTATCTAAAGTTAGATCCCAAACAATTATCTTGCACGTATCCTATCAAAACGCTATTTTCTCCCACTTATAATCTTTGTTTCGATTGTCATTAATCAATAGCTTTAGACTCTTAGTCAATTTTAGTTAGAAATCATTGAAATCTCAATTGTTGATCATCTTGAATAGCAATCAAGCTAGAAACTACAAGAATACTATTCAAATCCAATCCATGTGGATACGATATTATACTATACTATATTTGATTAGCGAGCAGAATTTAAGTGTGTGTTTTGCGCTCGTTAGTAATCTCGGGTTCGCTTTTCTCTTGTACTGGACACCTTAGTGCGCTTCAGCATTGGCCCCCGGGGGACGTCGACTCTACCAATGAACATGTTGATGACGTGCTGAGGTTCCTCTTGCTCGATCTATTTGTTAGAGTCCCTATTCTTGAAGTAATTTTTTGCTCGATCACTCAAAAATTTCCCGGAGGTGCCCGTTATTGAATAACCGAGCAACTTATTCTCTTAGCTATCGGCAGTCTTCGGTCCTATAGCCATGAGTGCCATCATACTTACACATCAGGTTGTGGTCTATTTGGGCAGGATCAGACTACAATAGCCGATGCCACTTGGTATCTTTGATGCATTCGATGGCAGATACGATGCCGATAGCATTGACGCTGAAGTTGTATTCCGATAACCTGGGTGTCTCCCTAGGCCCTAGTGGCCTGTCGAAACCATTTTTGCTCATGTGTCCCCAGCTATTATGACCTCGATCGTTTCTTTTTTCATTCCAAGCAGGGTTACGTTCGGTTGGCTACCCCTTGGACCTCCGTTATACTACTGATACCGATCTCTATTTGTTCTTGGCTCATGATCGACGACTCTTTTAAACCTGTCATTAGTTCTAATGGGATACACAGATCTAGAGGGGGCCCCAATCTGATCATCCTCGACTCTGATATTTGATTGATACCTGTATGAACGTTAGCCCAAGTAACCGGCGGGTACACTATCAAATTCTGTTTCAACTGTTGTGATACAAAGGAGGTTTTGGGTTGAGTCCTTGAGTGACTGCTTGAATGGCCCAATCGTACGCAACCGGGGGCAGGTCCATTTTTTCCATTTGAATCCTCGATACGAATTCCCTGAGCATTTCGTTATATCTTTGTTTCACTTAAAAGAGGTTCGATTTTCTGGTCTCGACTTTGATGGCCCCGGCATGAGCTTTTATGAAGGCATCTGCAAGAATAGCAAACGAGTCAATGGAATTAGGGGGCAAGTTGTGATACCATATCATTGCTCCTTTAGACAAGGTTTCTCCAAACTTTTTCAGCAAAAGTGACTCGATTTCGTAATCGTCTCAGTCATTTCACATGATGGAACACGTGTAGAAGGTCACGTGCTCATTTGGATGGTACCATTTTACTTTGGAATTTCGGGCATACGGAACTTCTTTAGGATTGGTTTCGGAGCTGCGCTCGGAGGGAAAGGCTTTTGGATAAATTTCTTGGAATCCAGGCCTTTCAACATCGAGGGTGCTCCTGGGAGTTGATCAACCCTGGAGTTATAGGTCTCCACTTTTTTGTCGTTGGCTTCGATTTTCTTTTCTCCCGATTCCACCTGCTTTGTCATTTCCTGAAGCATCTTTATTATTTCGGGGTTGGTCCCAAGTTCAACTTCACTCGACCTTTCTGTGGCTGGTTCATTTATGCGGGTGTTTTCTCGGGATGTTCGAGCTTAACAGTGCTGGGGGCGCGACTTTGGTTCTGCATCTGGGCTATCGCTGCCTGTTGAGCCTGTAACATTTTGAAGATCACTCGTAAATTGATCCCATTGACTTTGCCATCGTGTGTACCCCGGACTATCGATCAGGCTCCCTCGCGAATGTTGTTTTCAGGATCGGTAGGTAAGTTTGCGTCAATGGCAACATGTGAGTTGACATCGATTAGGTTTGCAACCGGAACTCAATTGGGCTCAATAGGAGGCACCTCATTGCTGGGCACTACATTGTTGTTCTCGCCATGGTGGCCAAACTCAGCATCAATGTTCAAATGAGTAGATTGAGAGTTTGACATTTTTAATTTTGAACTGAAATTAAAAGCTCAAAGACCATACGTAAAACATAGTGCATTATGGAAATTTGTATTAACCACTATTATCCCTAGCCCTACAATGGGCGCCAAACTGTTTACCCTTAAAAACGGATAACAATTGAATTTATATGTAGTTTTAAGGATAAGTGGATTAATTCAATACAAATGATTAATGACGTTAGATTAAGCAAATGAAAGACGTAATAAATGTCCAAACCAATGATAGAAGTGATCCCGGGCTTGATTAATGGCTCAATGAGGAACCTGCCTTCGATTCCGAGCTTGCATTTATGAAGAACCTAAGAACAAAAATAAAAACTTTGATTAACAAAGAGAATTGAACTAGATTGCCTTGATATGCGTGTTACAATGTGTCTGATGAATAATAAACCTCCCCTTTATATAGTAGGGGAGTTTTACCATAAGTACAATCCGAAGAAAGGTAAAAATCATCCATTTCGCTAATCACTGATTTTCTGCCAATACGGGCTGAGATTCACGCCGTGATATCCGGTTCGGCACGAACATCGCAACCCTTTGTTAGTCATGTGCGGTTATCTGATAATGTTCTCTGAAGTCTCGAGGCTCAAACCGGTCTTGGGGTTCTCGAGCCCCGATACGAGAGGCTACTCGCTCTGACTTCGATTCCTTACGGTCATGTCCCTGCTCCGTTTGCCTCACTGGAAACCCAGGATATCAGTGGGTTTGGTTTTACCTGTATACATCATGATTCATAGAGCTATTCAGACGTACAAGTTGAGTCCTTTACTCCATGTTTCTTTTGTGACTTTTATATATTGACTTTTATGCCTTACATACTCGGTACAATATTCGTACTAACGCCCCTATTGCCTGGGGGCCCGGTTCCATGCCCGTAGGTGCAGGTAGCTAGGTTGACGGTCCCCCTTCTTAGGATCCTTGCTCAGCGAGAGTTGATGTGCTCCATTCGATCTGAAGCTGCTATTGGGTTTTGGTACGATACTTTTTTATACATACATGGGCATGATGGGGCCCAGTTCCGTCCTTTATACAGTTGTACACTCTATTATTGGTTTGTAGACAGTCATGTATAGTTGTATAGTGTGTGGCCTTGTCGGCTTATATTTTGATATATAGTTGTCCATAGCAGCTTTGTCGGCTCGCCCTACCGTATTCCGCATATATATATATGTGTGTGTGTGTGTGTGTGTGTGTGTGTGTGTGTGTGTGTGTGTTTTAGGCATGTTTCCTCATGTATGTTATTTGCATGATTCAGCAGTTTATTGACAGATGTTATGCATGACCTACCCCTATTTCATGTTTATATCTTAGAGTTATGCCTAGGGGTGTCCGACAGGTAGGACTCGGGCACTCGTCACTGCCTATCGGTTTGGGTTATGAAAATATGATATGCAAATGAATGAGTATGAATGAGTAATGTAAATGCAATGTAAGCAAATAACTCAACAACAGAAATGACCTCAGTGGGACTCAATAGGATATGCATTTATCCTAGAGATGGTTTCTAACATAGATCACAACTCAATTACTCTAGCACGTTAAAATTTCATGAATAGAAACAAGATTAGGTCACTACACAGTACCACATAATCAATCAAGTCATAATTCACATGGTACACGCCCGTCACTTAGCATGTGCATAACCTCAACACCAAACACATATCACGTATATTCAGGGGTTCATACCCTCAACACCACATTTAGAAGTGTTACTTACCTCGAACAAGCCAAATCTAATATAGAGTAAGCCAAACGATACTCCAAATATGCCATCCCGCACGCATCAACCTCCTAACGGCTTAAAACTAGCCAAAAGATACTCAAATACATCAAATAATGCCTAAGGCAACAATTCCAAACCGAGTAGAGAACACATACCCCAATTGATATGGTGAACATCTGATGCAGGTCAACTTGATCATGATACGTTTGAGCCTTCAAAACCATTCACGAGAAGTCAAGCTAAAGAGCTTCATGATGCACATTTGATGGTGAAGAAGAGCTAAGTGTTTCTAAACACATTTGTAAGCACATTGTGATGTTTGTGGCTATGTTGTAAATGTTATGTAGTTATGAAAGAGATTAATTCTTACTTGTGATCATGTCTTTCATGACACTTTAGCTACTTAGCCAATTTGTGGCCTTTTTGTTAATTGTTTGTTCCTAGTTAGCTTAGGACAAGGCTCATTCTATATAAGCCGAAAGACCTCATTATTTGTAGTAGTTTTTGACATTAAATTGAAGAATTTTTGGCAGCCACCTTGTGCTCCCGAACGAGTGACTTTAACTTGTCCAATTTTGGTGTGATTCAAAATTGAACTCGTTCCTTTGTTTGATCGAAGAATTTGCAAGACACTCGTTGTCTTGAGGGTCGTTCGTATAGTATAGGTACTCGTTGATTCCATCAATAAGGTAAGTAGACTAGTTCCTACTTGTTGTCTTGATAATTATAGAGCATCTTACTTTTATCCTCTGTTTTCTTGTTTCCGCATTTAATATTGTATCAGTTGGTATCAGAGCTTAGATGTCACGCCCCGCCCGGCGGGCCCGCGACACGGGCACCGGACCCTGCTTGCAGAGTGCCGGCGAACCCTTCACCTGACTTCCCTTATTACTTATAATATGTGTCGTGCTCACGTGGATGGCAAGTGATAATATAACAACAGTAATAATAATAACAATAACCTTCCGTGATATCATACTATATCATAGGCATACGTTTATACACAACGTGGCCAACTAGGCTACAATACAAAACCATACAACATGGTACATGCGTTTGCCGACAAGGCAATCCAACTGCGCAAAGCCCAACACTTGTCTATACACATACTGACATTTGTCTATTGAGCCTCTATGGAAATATATAAAATACAACCTACGTCGGAACAGGGCCCCGACATGCCCAAAATGTCTATACAAGTGCATACCAAAATGTAGCAAACCCGAAGGATGAGTCTTGCTAGTATCTGCGTACTGAATAGCTTACTGTGGTGGATGAGCTCCCTCTGTCAGTCTATCAGGACCTGCAGCACGACATGCAGCGTCCACATAGAATGGACGTCAGTACGGATAATGTACTGAGTATGTAAGACAAGAAACGTAATGTCAGAGCAATAGCATAAACATTAGGATAAGAAATACATGACCTGTACCATATGTATGCCTCTAAGGGCGGCTAACCATAGCATATTGGTGAGACTTATGCGTTTTCGTGTAACCTTTCTAACATTATCATATTCATACTCGTGTACGTTATCATTTTCCACATCTTATACATATGCCTCTGTGGGCCTGCCGAATTCATATACATTTACTACTACTGAAATCGATTACATGAACTTTACCACGTGCAATCACATACAATCACTTAGTCGCTACTTTAAACAATTTCATACTCCCCTGTGGGATCGTAATCAAATACACATGCCTCTGTAGGCTCATAATCAAACCCGCCAATGTCTGGACTCGGTCATAACTACCCGCCCATTATTAGGCTCGGTGATCATAACATATGCGTCTGTGGGCCTTATCGTTATCTTCCCAACCGATCAGTGGTGACTGCCCATCCGAATCTTAGTTCGGCCTGGTGTTAATATAAATGCACAATAGGTGCCTGCCCGGCCGACTTACAGAACAGCTCGGTGTATAACTGCCCGTCCGGCTTTAGCTCGGCCCGGTGTAATAAAACATATACATATACATAGTTGCACACTAGGTGCCTGCCCGACCGACGTATAGAATGGCTCGGTGTACAAACAACTATTGCATGCTAGACTCATTTAATCATTTCCTCATTAGGCGTGGTCATACAAATTCAATCATACATACACATACATATACAGGCAACATAGAGCAAGCTTACTAGTGACTTGCGTTCTTACTGGTTACACTTATTATCCCTTCTTCCTCATGTACTTACGAATATCTTTTTATCGACATAATTATAGGACTCGAAGACTTCCATCAACATTATTACTACGAAGCAAAGATAATCTTTTCATGAAGGGGAGAACAACATACGCAATACTAGCTTCCAAGAGTAGAGTAATCTTTGGGGCTCATTTGTAGCATTGTACTCAATAGGAATCGTGCAAAAGAAAGAACGGTGTAGTCTTACATACTTGTTATATATCGCACCAGCTCCCAAGCCACGAAATTGCTACAATTCTTTAATCTACAATTAAAGAACAGCTTAATGGTTACTCACTATGCTTGATAGCCAAGGTTCTCTTAAATTCATGAGGTGATTCTTTTCACCCTTTATCCCCTAAACCCCATCAATATGCATTTACAGCACATGCAACCTATTTACAACCCATGTAAATCATGACCCATTTCGTTTAACCCCACCTATTTTGATTCATGGCTTTTGACATGCTATCATAAGTTCTTACGGACATGCAACCACCTATCATGGATGTTTAAGGGAAAACCACATGAAAGGGAGTAGTAACTTACCTTGCATGTGAATTATTCAACCTTCTTCTTCTATTTCTCAATTTCTAGGTCTTTGCCTTCAATGTGGGTCTGTAGAAGGAGCAGGGATTCAGCTATTGTCCCTCTATGTTCTTCAATTCCTTTGTTTACTTCCGTCAACCTTCAACCGAGGGTTTGGAAGAGGGAAATTTGGTGGCTTTGATGCTAGGGTTTGAGAGAAGTCTTTGGGGCTGTTCACTCTTGCTGGGAATTAGAAAAATGAGGAAAGGACGGGTTTGGGGTCCCTTTTATAGGTTTAGGTGTAAGAAATTCTCGGACCTGAAAAGGTCAGAAATGCGATCGCATACCCGTTGCAGACAGGTATGCGGTTTGCATTTTGGTTGCAGATCTTGCCTTAAAATTCTGTCGCATTATGTGACGCAGAAGGGGCCAGAATGCGGTTTGCATTTTCAAAATGCGATCACATTTTTGGTCGCATTTTGGACATTGGTTTGGCCCAGTGTTCTGCCTCATTCTGCGATGGGGGTGCCGATTCTGCGGTTCACATTTACCAAATGCGATCGCATTTTAGGTCGCATTTTTGACCAACTCTCAGCCCAGGGTTCTGTTCCATTCTGCGATGGAACCTGTCAATTCTGTGATCGCATATGTGTTATGCGGTCCGCATTTTGACCGCATTTCGCTACTTTTGTTTCCTTCGTAATTTTAAACCATTTCCCGGGTTCTTGGTTCTTTTTACGTAACTACCCCTTTAGCATCATTAAATGAACGTATTTTACGGGTTGTAACAGCGGTCTTCTGGTATGACAGCTAGGAAAGGTCCAGGAGTCCGAATGCTCCCCCACCTGTATGGAATGAATTCTCTGATGCATTCCTTCGCCATTACTTGCCAATTGAGGTACGGCGAGCTAAGGCTGATAAATTTTTGAACCTTAAGCAAGGTAATATGAATATACGAGAGTACAGTATGCAATTTGACTCTCTGGAAAGATATGCTCCCCACATGGTGGCCGAGATGAGCGACAGGGTTCACTTGTTCGTGAACGGACTAGGACCGCACTTAATAAATAAATGCACGACAGCTTCCCTGATAGAGGGCATGGATATCTCCCGTATACAGGCTTATGCCCAGACCATAGAGGATCGTAAACGCCAACAAAGGGCGGACAGGGAACAGGAGAGGAGCCAGCATAAGAGGACAAGAGTTGCAGGGTATTCTGGCGACTCCAGAAGTAGTGTGAGACGCCATTTGATGCAAATAAATTTGATCAAGCGTTATCAATGCCATCTATGAACAAGACAAGAAAAGGCGTTGGTTAGCCTTGGAGAAGATCCAAGCGTCCATAAATCTTGCTATGGACAAATCTTGTGTTGAAGATGTACATTTGTGTTTATGTTGTATTATTATGTAGTTATTAAAGACATTAATTCTTATTTGTTTGGTCCTGCGTGACTATTCTTTAAATTAGCCAAATTGTGGCCTTTTTGTTAATTAGTTGTTTCCTAGTTGATTTAGGTTAACTAGTTATTCTTTTCCTAGTAGATTTAGGTAAAGGCTCATTCTATATAAGCCTAAACACTTCATTATTTTGATACCTTTTGACATTATTATCAATAAAAAAACCGGCAGCACATTGCTCCCAAAATTGTGTGAATTAACTTGTCCAATTTTGGTGTGATTCAAAATTGAACTTGTTCCTTTGTTTGATCGAACAGTTTGCAAGACCATTGTTGTCTTGAAGGTTGTTCGTATAGTTGGTGAAGATCTTATTTTTTCAAACCGAACACAAAACGAGTAGAAAATCACAAAGATTTTAATCTCGTAATCTCAAACAAGGAGTAAAAAATCCAAAGATTTTAGTCTCCAAACTGAGAATAGAAATCACTAGGATTTAATCTCTTCACAAACGGAATATAAGATGAATACAGAAAAATAAATTAAGTTCCTTAAGCTTATTCGTAATCTCTATTCATAAATATATTCAAATATAAAAAATAAAGTAAAACCAGAAATATAGAAGAGCAAAAATCAATCTGAGCCCACTGAATTCACAATATTTCCTTAAGGAACTTAATCCCCCCTACTACTCGAGGTTTAGGATTATTTCCTCCCAGGATAGAACGGACTACCCTCACTGGTGTAGCGGTACTTCAAACCCCAGTGACCAACGAACTCAAGAACAGTAACAAATCACTTACTGCTTTCTTTTATGTTAAAAACAATGCAAAAGGAAGAAGAGCAATCAGAATTTTCATAAGGAAAATCTGAGGGAGAGTTCATGTATTTATAACCAAAGCGTTGGGTAATACCGAAGAGTTGCAACTCTTTATGTAAGACTGCAACTTAGGATGGCTATTTTTTAAAACGGCCATTTAGGCAAACCGCCAAATTCAAATTATAACGGGAAAATTAAAACGGACGAAAAACTAAATTACCGTTACAAAAACGGTCTAATTTGGATTAAATAATATTGAGTTATTTGTTAAAGAGAGAAATTCAAAAATTAATATTTTCCTCCATTTCCCAATCACTCTATTTTTAAGCTCTAACAAGCTTAAAACCCAACAGTTAAAAAGGAAAGGCCTTGCATTTCCGCTTATAAAATACCAAAAGCCACTATATTACACACAAAAAATCTCGGAATGATTGAAGATCATGTTTGTTGCATTTGCTTCTTCAGACCTCCAAGAGGACCATAACCTTTCANAATATGCATTTACAGCACATGCAACCTATTTACAACCCATGTAAATCATGACCCATTTCGTTTAACCCCACCTATTTTGATTCATGGCTTTTGACATGCTATCATAAGTTCTTACGGACATGCAACCACCTATCATGGATGTTTAAGGGAAAACCACATGAAAGGGAGTAGTAACTTACCTTGCATGTGAATTATTCAACCTTCTTCTTCTATTTCTCAATTTCTAGGTCTTTGCCTTCAATGTGGGTCTGTAGAAGGAGCAGGGATTCAGCTATTGTCCCTCTATGTTCTTCAATTCCTTTGTTTACTTCCGTCAACCTTCAACCGAGGGTTTGGAAGAGGGGAATTTGGTGGCTTTGATGCTAGGGCTTGAGAGAAGTCTTTGGGGCTTTTCACTCTTGTTGGGAATCAGAAAAATGAGGAAAGGACGGGTTTGGGGTACCTTTTATAGGTCTAGGTGTAAGAGATTCTCGGACCTGAAAAGGTCAGAAATGCGATCGCATACCCGTCGCAGACAGGTATGCGGTTCGCATTTTGGTCGCAGATCTTGCCTTATAATTCTGTCGCATTATGCGACGCAGAAGGGGCCAGAATGCGGTTCCCATTTTCAAAATGCGATAGCATTTCTGGTCGCATTTTGGACATTGGTTTGGCCTAGTGTTCTGCCTCACTTTGCGATGGGGGTGTCGATTCTGCGGTCCGCATTTACCAAATGCGATCGCATTTTAGGTCGCATTTTTGACAAACTCTCAGCCCAGGGTTCTGTTCCATTATGCGATGGAACCTGTCAATTCTGCGGTCGCATATGTGTTATGCGGTCCGCATTTTGACCGCATTTCGCTACTTTTGTTTCCTTCGAAATTTTTAACCATTTCCCGGGTTCTTGGTTCTTTTTACGTAACTACCCCTTTAGCATCATTAAATGAACGTATTTTACGGGTTGTAACATTCTCCCCCCCTTAGGAACATTCGTCCCCGAATGTATGGGTCTGTGAAAGGTAATATCACGGGAAAGGGGTTTTAGCTTTTAATGGCTTCGTTCGGACGCCACAATCCCCGCATTAAATGAAAGGTAATTTATGAGCTTCCGATTTACCTCATGGAAACGTTTCTGCCTCCAATGCGTTCTGCATCCCCTTGGCATTTCCACTATCATCTACTTTCCGGAACAGGTACGATTATTTAGTTTTTATCTCTTCCTCCGCTTCCCTAACACATACAAGGTAATAGATATAACCTTTGGAGATCATCTTTCTTGGCTTACGGTAGGGAATAAATCTACCTTTCGGCGTAACGACATTCCCCTCTCATTCAAGGATAGGTTCACTAGGAAATTGAAATCTGGTTATCTCTGTAGATAGTCAACACTTGCATAGCATGATGCCAACCAATCCATCCCCCTTAACACATCAAAATCGATCGTTTCTAACTTAATTAAATCAGCCGAGGTTTGACGACTAGATATCATCACAGTGCAACCTCTATCTACTCCTCTAGCAATCACAGAATCTCCGATTGGAGTAGACACCGCTAAGGGTTTGCTTACTAATTCAGGTACGATGTCAAACTTATCAGCCACAAGGGGTGTAACATAATATAAGGTAGTTCCGGAAGCAATCAATGTATACACATCGTATGAAAGCATTGATAATGTACCTGTAACAACATCCGGAGATGACTCAAGGCCCTGTCGACCTGCTAGAGCATATATTCTGTCTTGAACATTGCTCAGGCCCGGTACTATGCCGTCACCTCTGCCACGAACTGCTGGCTGCTGGGGACCTTGTGCTGGAGGTCGAATGGATAAGGAAGAACCAGACACAGATCCGGTCTGCTGGGCCATACCACTTCCCCCCCTGTAAGGGCATTCCCGCATCATGTGACCAGGTTGTCCGCAGGAATAGCATACATCGAAACCTGACGGCATATTCCCGAATGGGCCCTGCTGCACTGTCCACAACGGGGTGGTGGGGGTCGCATCTGACTAGTAGCCCTGTAATATGGCGAGCCCGATGCTCGCGAGCTCTGAAACTGTCGAGGAGCACTAGATACAGGTGGTGCTGAGCTCCTCGAAGAATGAGGTCTTACACTGCTTTTAGGATCACCAGGGTAGTCTGCCACTCTTGACCTTTTATGCTGGTCCCTATCCTGCTCTCTATCTACCATTTGTTGACACTTACGGTCCTCTAACGTCTGGGCATAGGCCTGAATACGAGAAATATCCATGCCCTCTATCAAGGATGCCGTAGTGCACTCGTTTATCAAGTGTGGTCCCAATCCATTCACAAACAAATGGACTCTATCCCCCATCTCAGCCACCAGGTGGGGAGCATACCTCGCCAAGGAGTCAAACTGCATGCTATACTCTCGCACGCTCATGTCACCTTGTTTAAGGTTCAAGAATCTGTCAGCTCTAGCTCGTCGTACCTCAACTGGTAGGTAATGATGAAGGAACGCTTCAGAGAATTCATTCCATACAGGTGGGGGAGCATTTGGACCCCTGGATCTCTCCCAACTATCATACCAGGAGACAGCTAAATCTCGTAACCGATAAGAAGCCAGCTCTACTGCCTCTGTATCACTAGCATGCATAACCCGCAGCGTGCGGTGAATCTGATCGATAAAATCCTGCGGGTCTTCCTTAGGATCAGACCCAGTAAACACTGGAGGATCCAGATTAACAAATACACGGACTCTGGTACCACCTGGTTTATTAACTCCACCAGTATTCTGCCTCTGAGTCTGTGAAGCTACTATACTAGTCAACAATTGGACCGCAGTCCGCAAGTCCTGGTCTGCAGTACCAGACAAGGGATCTGGAAATGTTGGGTGGCTTCTAATCTCCTCGAGGGAAGGAGCAGTAGATGAGGTTTGAGATGGCATCTCACTTTGAGGCTCACTTTGGCCTTCTCTGATTTGGGGCACTTGGCTAGTACCCTCTCCTGCCTCTGTATCAAGTCGTCTATTACTCGTTTGCTTTCTAGTTGAAGGCATCACTGAAAGGAAAACGAAGTGAGTATTAGAGATGAACACTTACGACTCAGCTTTACGCACGATCTAGATTCAGAAAGAAGGTAACATTCCTCAATGTCAGGTAGCCTCCTGATTATAAAAATGTGGCGCACAACACACCTATAATCAAGACCCTACTAGACACGGCTCATAGACAATTCCTAAGACACGACTTTGCTCTGATACCACTTCCTGTCACGCCCCGCCCGACGGGCCCGCGACACGGGCACCGGACCCTGCTTGCAAAGTGCCGGCGAACCCTTCACCTGACTTCCCTTATTACTTATAAGGTGTGTCGTGCTCACGTGGATGGCAAGTGATAATATAACAACAGTAATAATAATAACAATAACCTTCCGTGATACCGTACTATATCATAGGCATACGTTTATACACAACGTGGCCAACTAGGCTACAATACAAAACCATACAACATGGTACATACGTTTGCCGACAAGGCAATCCAACTGCGCATAGCCCAACACTTGTCTATACACATACTGACATTTGTCTATTGAGCCTCTATGGAAATATGCAAAATACAACCTACGTCGGAACAGGGCCCCGACATGCCCAAAATGTCTATACAAGTGCATACCAAAATGTAGCAAACCCGAAGGATGAGTCTTGCTAGTATCTGCGTACTGAATAGCTTACTGTGGCAGATGAGCTTCCTCTGTCAGTCTATCAGGGCCTGCAGCACGACATGCAGCGTCCACATAGAATGGACGTCAGTACGGATAATGTACTGAGTATGTAAGACAAGAAACGTAATGTCAGAGCAATAGCATAAACATTATGATAAAAAATACATGACCTGTACCATCTATATGCCTCTAAGGGCGGCTAACCATAGCATATTGGTGAGACTTATGCGTTTTCGTGTAACCTTTTGAACATTATCATATTCATACTCGTGTACGTTATCATTTTCCATATCTTATACATATGCCTCTGTGGGCCTGCCGATTTCATATACATTTACTACTACCGAAATCGATTACATGAACTTTACCACGTGCAATCACATACAATCACTTAGTCGCTACTTTAAACAATTTCATACTCCCCTGTCGGATCGTAATCAAATACACATGCCTCTGTAGGCTCATAATACAACCCGGCCATGTCTGGACTCGGTCATAACTACCCGGCCATCATTAGGCTCGATCACAACTACCCGGCCATCATTAGGCTCGATCACAACTACCCGGCCATTATTAGGCTCGGTGATCATAACATATGCCTCTGCGGGCCTTATCGTTATCTTCCCAACTGATCAGTGGTGACTGCCCATCCCAATCTTAGTTCGGCCTGGTGTTAATATAAATGCACAATAGGTGCCTGCCCGGCCGACTTACAGAACGGCTCGGTGTATAACTGCCCGTCCGGCTTTAGCTCAGCCCGGTGTAATAAAACATATACATATACATAGTTGCACACTAGGTGCCTGCCCGGCCGACGTATAGAACGGCTCGGTGTACAAACAACTATTGCATGCTAGACTCATTTAATCATTTCTTCATTAGGCATGGTCATACAAATTCAATCATACATACACATACATATACAGGCAACATAGAGCAAGCTGACTTGCTTTCTTACTGGTTACACTTATTACCCCTTCTTCCTCGTGTACTTACGAATATCTTTTTATCGACATAATTATAGGACTCGAAGACTTCCATCAACATTATTACTACGAAGCAAAGATAATCTTTTCATGAAGGGGAGAACAACATACGCAATACTAGCTTCTAAGAGTAGAGTAATCTTTGGGGCTAATTTGTAGCATTGTACTCAATAGGAATCGTGCAAAAGAAAGAACGGTGTAGTCTTACATACCTGGTATATATCGCACCAGCTCCCAAGCCACGAAATTGCTACAATTCTTATAATCTACAATTAAAGAACAGCTTAATGGTTACTCACTACGCTTGATAGCCAAGGTTCTCTTAAATTCATGAGGTGATTCTTTTCACCCTTTATCCCCTAAACCCCATCAATATGCATTTACAGCACATGCAACCTATTTACAACCCATGTAAATCATGTCCCATTTCGTTTAACCCCACCTATTTTGATTTCATGGCTTTTCACATGCTATCATAAGTTCTTACGGACATGCAACCACCTGTCATGGATGTTTAAGGGAAAACCACATGAAAGGGAGTAGTAACTTACCTTGCATGTGAATTATTCAACCTTCTTCTTCTATTTCTCAATTTCTAGGTCTTTGCCTTCAATGTGGGTCTGTAGAAGGAGCAGGGATTCAGCTATTGTCCCTCTATGTTCTCCAATTCCTTTGTTTACTTCCATCAACCTTCAACCGAGGGTTTGGAAGAGGGGAATTTGGTGGCTTTGATGCTAGGGCTTGAGAGAAGTCTTTGGGGCTTTTCACTCTTGTTGGGAATCAGAAAAATGAGGAAAGGACGGGTTTGGGGTACCTTTTATAGGTCTAGGTGTAAGAGATTCTCGGACCTGAAAAGGTCAGAAATGCGATCGCATACCCGTCGCAGACAGGTATGCGGTTCGCATTTTGGTCGCAGATCTTGCCTTAAAATTCTGTCGCATTATGCGACGCAGAAGGGGCCAGAATGCGGTTCGCATTTTCAAAATGCGATCGCATTTCTGGTCGCATTTTGGACATTGGTTTGGCCTAGTGTTCTGCCTCACTTTGCGATGGGGGTGTCGATTCTGCGGTCCGCATTTACCAAATGCGATCGCATTTTAGGTCGCATTTTTGACAAACTCTCAGCCCAGGGTTCTGTTCCATTATGCGATGGAACCTGTCAATTCTGCGGTCGCATATGTGTTATGCGGTCCGCATTTTGACCGCATTTCGCTACTTTTGTTTCCTTCGAAATTTTTAACCATTTCCCGGGTTCTTGGTTCTTTTTACGTAACTACCCCTTTAGCATCATTAAATGAACGTATTTTACGGGTTGTAACATTCTCCCCCCCTTAGGAACATTCGTCCCCGAATGTATGGGTCTGTGAAAGGTAATATCACGGGAAAGGGGTTTTAGCTTTTAATGGCTTCGTTCGGACGCCACAATCCCCGCATTAAATGAAAGGTAATTTATGAGCTTCCGATTTACCTCATGGAAACGTTTCTGCCTCCAATGCGTTCTGCATCCCCTTGGCATTTCCACTATCATCTACTTTCCGGAACAGGTACGATTATTTAGTTTTTATCTCTTCCTCCGCTTCCCTAACACATACAAGGTAATAGATATAACCTTTGGAGATCATCTTTCTTGGCTTACGGTAGGGAATAAATCTACCTTTCGGCGTAACGACATTCCCCTCTCATTCAAGGATAGGTTCACTAGGAAATTGAAATCTGGTTATCTCTGTAGATAGTCAACACTTGCATAGCATGATGCCAACCAATCCATCCCCCTTAACACATCAAAATCGATCGTTTCTAACTTAATTAAATCAGCCGAGGTTTGACGACTAGATATCATCACAGTGCAACCTCTATCTACTCCTCTAGCAATCACAGAATCTCCGATTGGAGTAGACACCGCTAAGGGTTTGCTTACTAATTCAGGTACGATGTCAAACTTATCAGCCACAAGGGGTGGAACATAATATAAGGTAGTTCCGGAAGCAATCAATGTATACACATCGTATGAAAGCATTGATAATGTACCTGTAACAACATCCGGAGATGACTCAAGGCCCTGTCGACCTGCTAGAGCATATATTCTGTCTTGAACATTGCTCAGGCCCGGTACTATGCCGTCACCTCTGCCACGAACTGCTGGCTGCTGGGGACCTTGTGCTGGAGGTCGAATGGATAAGGAAGAACCAGACACAGATCCGGTCTGCTGGGCCATACCACTTCCCCCCCTGTAAGGGCATTCCCGCATCATGTGACCAGGTTGTCCGCAGGAATAGCATACATCGAAACCTGACGGCATATTCCCGAATGGGCCCTGCTGCACTGTCCACAACGGGGTGGTGGGGGTCGCATCTGACTAGTAGCCCTGTAATATGGCGAGCCCGATGCTCGCGAGCTCTGAAACTGTCGAGGAGCACTAGATACAGGTGGTGCTGAGCTCCTCGAAGAATGAGGTCTTACACTGCTTTTAGGATCACCAGGGTAGTCTGCCACTCTTGACCTTTTATGCTGGTCCCTATCCTGCTCTCTATCTACCATTTGTTGACACTTACGGTCCTCTAACGTCTGGGCATAGGCCTGAATACGAGAAATATCCATGCCCTCTATCAAGGATGCCGTAGTGCACTCGTTTATCAAGTGTGGTCCCAATCCATTCACAAACAAATGGACTCTATCCCCCATCTCAGCCACCAGGTGGGGAGCATACCTCGCCAAGGAGTCAAACTGCATGCTATACTCTCGCACGCTCATGTCACCTTGTTTAAGGTTCAAGAATCTGTCAGCTCTAGCTCGTCGTACCTCAACTGGTAGGTAATGATGAAGGAACGCTTCAGAGAATTCATTCCATACAGGTGGGGGAGCATTTGGACCCCTGGATCTCTCCCAACTATCATACCAGGAGACAGCTAAATCTCGTAACCGATAAGAAGCCAGCTCTACTGCCTCTGTATCACTAGCATGCATAACCCGCAGCGTGCGGTGAATCTGATCGATAAAATCCTGCGGGTCTTCCTTNTACATAGTTGCACACTAGGTGCCTGCCCGGCCGACGTATAGAACGGCTCGGTGTACAAACAACTATTGCATGCTAGACTCATTTAATCATTTCTTCATTAGGCATGGTCATACAAATTCAATCATACATACACATACATATACAGGCAACATAGAGCAAGCTGACTTGCTTTCTTACTGGTTACACTTATTACCCCTTCTTCCTCGTGTACTTACGAATATCTTTTTATCGACATAATTATAGGACTCGAAGACTTCCATCAACATTATTACTACGAAGCAAAGATAATCTTTTCATGAAGGGGAGAACAACATACGCAATACTAGCTTCTAAGAGTAGAGTAATCTTTGGGGCTAATTTGTAGCATTGTACTCAATAGGAATCGTGCAAAAGAAAGAACGGTGTAGTCTTACATACCTGGTATATATCGCACCAGCTCCCAAGCCACGAAATTGCTACAATTCTTATAATCTACAATTAAAGAACAGCTTAATGGTTACTCACTACGCTTGATAGCCAAGGTTCTCTTAAATTCATGAGGTGATTCTTTTCACCCTTTATCCCCTAAACCCCATCAATATGCATTTACAGCACATGCAACCTATTTACAACCCATGTAAATCATGTCCCATTTCGTTTAACCCCACCTATTTTGATTTCATGGCTTTTCACATGCTATCATAAGTTCTTACGGACATGCAACCACCTGTCATGGATGTTTAAGGGAAAACCACATGAAAGGGAGTAGTAACTTACCTTGCATGTGAATTATTCAACCTTCTTCTTCTATTTCTCAATTTCTAGGTCTTTGCCTTCAATGTGGGTCTGTAGAAGGAGCAGGGATTCAGCTATTGTCCCTCTATGTTCTCCAATTCCTTTGTTTACTTCCATCAACCTTCAACCGAGGGTTTGGAAGAGGGGAATTTGGTGGCTTTGATGCTAGGGCTTGAGAGAAGTCTTTGGGGCTTTTCACTCTTGCTGGGAATCAGAAAAATGAGGAAACGACGGGTTTGGGGTCCCTTTTATAGATCGCATACCCGTCGCAGACAGGTATGCGGTTCGCATTTTGGTCGCAGATCTTGCCTTAAAATTCTGTCGCATTATGCGACGCAGAAGGGGCCAGAATGCGGTTCGCATTTTCAAAATGCGATCGCATTTCTGGTCGCATTTTGGACTTTGGTTTGGCCTAGTGTTCTGCCTCACTTTGCGATGGGGGTGTCGATTCTGCGGTCTGTATTTACCAAATGCGATCGCATTTTAGGTCGCGTTTTTGACAAATTCTCAGCCTAGGGTTCTGTTCCATTCTGCGATGGAACCTGTCAATTCTACGGTCGCATATGTGTTATGCGGTCCATATTTTGACCGTATTTCGCTACTTTTGTTTCCTTCGAAATTTTTAACCATTTCCCGGGTTCTTGGTTCTTTTTACGTAACTACCCCTTTAGCATCATCAAATGAACGTATTTTACGGGTTGTGACATGTATATCTTGGACAGGGACGACCCGAGAAGGGTCTCCGATGCATTTCCTCAACATGGACACATGGAATACCAGGTGGACGAATTCCATTTCGGATGGTAGTTCCAATTTATAGGCAGCTTTTCCGATCCGGCGAAGAACTTGATATGGACCGATGTATCTCGGGCTTAATTTACCCTTTTTTCCCAAAACGCATGACACCCTTCATGGGTGAGACCTTTAGGAGCACCCAGTCACCAACTTGAAATTCCAAGTCACGACGCCGAACGTCGGAGTAGGACTTTTGCCTGCTTTGTGCAGTCTTCAATAGTCCCTGTATTATTCTCACTTTCTCAACGGCTTGATGGACCAAGTCCGGGCCATACAATTCCATTTCACCCGCTTCAAACCACCCAATTGGCGACCTACACTTCCTCCCATACAATGCCTCATATGGGGCCATTTTTATACTGGAGTGATAGCTGTTATTATAGGCGAATTCTATGAGTGGGAGATGGTCGTCCCAACTACCTTGGAAATCTAGAACACATACCCGCAACATATCTTCCAGTGTTTGAATGGTACGCTCAGCCTGCCCGTCAGTCTGCGGGTGAAAAGCTGTGCTGAGATTTACCTGCGTACCCAAACCTTTCTGGAAAGATTTCCAGAAGTTAGCTGTGAATTGGGCCCCTCTGTCCGATATAATGGACATTGGCACCCCATGAAGTCTAACGATTTCCTTGATGTACAGCCTTGCATAATCTTCAGCTGTGTAGGTTGTCCTAACTGGTAGGAAATGAGCACTCTTGGTAAGCCGATCCACTGTTACCCAGATGGAGTCGAACTTACGATGGGAGCGAGGTAATCCAACAATGAAGTCCATGTTAATCACCTCCCATTTCCAAGTCGGGATTTATATGTCCTGTAGCAGTCCACCTTCACCTGTTGGCAATTTGGACATTGAGCCACAAATTTTGCTATCGACTTCTTCATTCCATCCCACCAATACTGTTCCTTGGTATCATGATACATCTTGGTTGAGCCAGGATGGACGGAATACAGGGATTGGTGAATTTCGCTCATGATCATTTCTCGCAATTCTGCTACATCAGGCACACATAATCGGCCTTGAAACTTCAAGGTCTCATCTCCTGCAATCTCAAAATTTGAGATTCTACCTTGTTGGAGGCCTTCTCTCAATTGCCTCAAGGTGGGATCTTCATATTGCCGTGCCTTTACCTCGGCCACGAGGGTTGATTCAGAGTTGTTGTGTACAACCACACCTCCATCTTCAGAGTCTAGCAATTTGACTCTCATGCTGGCTAACTGATGAAGTTCCTTGGTTAAACTTCGTTTACCCGCTTCAATGTGTGCCAAACTTCCCATTGACTTACGACTGAGGGCGTCTACCACCACATTGGCCTTGCCCGGATGATACAATATTTCAACGTCGTAGTCTTTTAACAATTCGAGCCAGCATCGTTGCCTCAAGTTCAACTCCCTTTGACTAAAGATGTATTGCAAACTTTTGTGGTCTGTGTAGATGTCGACATGGACGCCATATAGGTAATGTCGCCATGTCTTCGAGGCATGTACTACCGCAGCCAATTCTAGGTCATGGGTCGGGTAATTCTTCTCATGCTTCTTCAACTGTCTCGAAGCATAAGCAATTACCTTCCCATGCTGCATCAACACACATCCAAAACCTATGCCAGAGGCATCGCAGTATACAACATAGCCTTCAGTGCCTTCGGGAAGAGTAAGAACTGGAGCTGATGTTAATCGGTCTTTCAGTTCTTGAAAGCTCCACTCAAAACTATCTGTCCATTGGAACTTGGTGTCTTTCTGGGTCAGCTTAGTCAATGGCGCGGATATAGAAGAGAATCCTTCTACAAACCGCCTATAATATCCTGCCAATCCCAAGAAGCTACGGACTTCTAATGGTGTAGTGGGCCTTGGCCAATTCTTAACTGCGTCGATCTTTTGAGTATCGACACTAATACCCTCGTCAGATATCACATGGCCCAAGAATGCCACTGAGTTTAGCCAAAACTCACATTTGGGGAGCTTTGCATATAGCCTGTGGTCCCGTAGAGTCTGCAATGCTATTCGCAAGTGACCCACATGCTCTGCTTCTGAGCGGGAATACACCAAGATATCATCAATGAATACCACTATGAACACATCAAGATAAGGCCTGAATACAGTGTTCATGAGACCCATGAAAGCAGCTGGGGCATTTGTTAGCCCGAACGACATTACCAAAAATTCAAAATGCCCATATCTAGTTCGGAAAGCTGTTTTCGAAATGTCTTTCTCCTTGACCCTTAACTGAAAATATCTGGAACGCAGGTCAATTTTAGAGAAGTATTTGGCTCGCTGGAGCTGGTCGAACAGGTCATCAATCCTGGGAAGTGGATATTTGTTCTTTATGGTGACCTTATTCAACTGACGATAATCGATACACATGCGTAACGATCCGTCTTTCTTCCGTACAAATAGGACTGGTGCACCCCAAGGTGAAGTGCTAGGCCTAGTGAAGCCTTTATCCAGCAGGTCCTTCAACTGTGCTTTCAACTCTCTCAATTCTGCTGGGGCCATTCTATACGGAGGAATAGAGATTGGATGAGTATCTGGCAACACATCGATGCCAAACTCGATTTCCCTTTCAGGAGGAAGACCTGGAAGTTCATCTGGAAAGACATCCGGAAATTCATTGACCACCGGAATAGTCTGTAAGATGAGAAACTCCGCCTCCGCGCTCCTGACGCGAACAAGGTGATAAATACAACCTTTAGAGATCATCTTGCTTGCCTTGAGGTAGGAAATAAACCTACCTTTCGGCGTAGCAACATTCCCCTTCCATTCAAGGACAGGTTCGTCAGGAAACTGGAATTTAACCGCTTTTGTGTGACAATCGACACTGGCATAACACGATGCCAACCAGTCCATTCCCATTATCACATCAAAATCGATCATTTCTAGCTCAATTAAATCCGTCGAGGTTTGACGACTACAGATTGTCACCGTGCAACCTCTATATACCTTCTTGGCAATTACGGAATCTCCTATTGGAGTGGATACCACAAAGGGATTGCTCAATAATTCGGGTGCAATATCAAATTTGTCAGCCACAAGGGGAGTAACATAAGATAACGTGGACCCGGGATCAATCAATGCATACCCATCATGGGAAAGCACTGATAATATACCTGTGACGACATCCGGAGATGACTCAAGGTCCTGTCGGCCCGCTAGAGCATATATACGGTTTTGAACACCGCTCGGGCCCGGCATAGCACTGTTGCCTCTGCCACGAACTACTGGCTGCTGAGGACCTCGTACTAGAGGTCGAATAGATAAGGAAGATCCAGCAACCGATCCGGTTTGGTGAGCCATGCCACCATCCCTTCTATAAGGACAGTTCCGCATCATGTGACCAGGCTGTCCGCAGTAGTAACATGTATCTGAACCCCGACGACACGGCCCAAAATGGGTCCTGCCACATTGTACACAACGAGGCATAGAGGATCTCATATGACTAGTAGCCCTGTGATATGGCGAGCTTGATGCCCGCGAGTTCTGGAACTGTCGAGGGGCATTTGACACAGGTTGTGCTGAGCTCCTCGAAGGGTGGGGCCTCACACTACTTCCGGAATCACCAGAATACCCCACAACTCTTGTTCTCATATGCTGGGTTATTTCCTGCTCCCTGTCCGCCCTTTGTTGGTGTTTACGGTCCTCTATAATCTGGGCATAGGCCTGAATACGGGAGATGTCCATGCCTTCTATCAAGGAGGCTGTAGTACATTCATTTATCAAGTGCGGTCCCAGTCCGTTCACGAACAAGTGAACTCTGTCGCTCATTTCTGCCACCATATGGGGAGCATACCTTGCCAGAGAGTCAAACTGCATAATGTACTCTTGTACATTCATACTCCCTTGCTTAAGGTTCAGGAACTTATCAGCCTTGGCCCTACGTACCTCAACTGGCAGGTAGTGGCGAAGAAATGCCTCGGAGAATTCATTCCATACTGGTGGGGGAGCATTTGGACCCCTAGATCTTTCCCAACCATTATACCATAACACTGCTAGATTCCGCAGTCGATAAGAAGCCAGTTCTACTGCCTCTGTGTCACTAGCATGCATAACCCGCAGTGCGCGGTGTATTTGATCTATGAAATCTTGTGGGTATTCTTTAGGATCAGACCCAGTAAACACGGGGGGATCCAGATTGATAAAGTCACGGACCCTCGTACTGACCGGTCTCTCAGCTGCACCGGTATTCTGCCTCCGAGCCTGAGAAGCTTCCGGGCTAGTCAACAACTGCACCGCAGTCCTCAAATCCTGGTTTGCAGCATTCGAAGAAGGGACTGGGGAAGTTGGGCGGCTTCTAAGGTCCTCTGGGGGAGGAGGAGTAGAGGAAGTTTGGGAAGGCGTCTCGCTTTGGCCTTCCATCATATGGGGCAATTGACTGGTCCCCTCTCCGGCATTTATATCAAGCCGTCCACTATTAACTTGCTTTCCGGTCGAAGGCATCGCTGTAGGAAAAATAGGGCAATCATTAGAGATGAACACTTACGACTTAGCTCTAAGCACGATCTTGATTCAGAAAGAAGGTAACATTCCTAAATGTCAGGTAGTCTCCTGATTATAAAAATGTGGCGTGCAACACACCTATAATCAAGGCCCTACTAGACACGGCTCATAGACAATTCCTAGGACACGACTTTGCTCTGATACAACTCTTTGTCACGCCCCGCCCGGCGGGCCCACGACACGGGCACCGGGCCCTGCTTGCAGAGCACGGGCGAACCCTTCGCCCCCGTTAACTTATTGACCTTCTTTTACTTATCATTTCAAACAACAGATCATTAAATTAAACCGCCTCCAGAGACACACTCTGTGCACATGCATATACATTTACAAATCCGTGGAAACGTATTACCATGTTTTGGACATAATGTTTACAAATATACATACCCAACAACTGTCCACATACGAATGTCATTTGTCTAATGAGCCTCTATAGGAATAAACACAAAACATCCTATGTCGGAACAGGGCCCCGACATACCCAAAATATCTACACAAAATGCATACCCAATTATAGCAAGTCCGAAAGATGAATCTTGCTATTCCTGCTGAACTGGTGACCTACTGCGGTGGGGGAGCTCTGTCTGCCAATCTATTTGGACCTGCAACACGATATGCAGCGTCCACAAAGTAAAGGACGTCAGTACGGAAAATGTACTGAGTATGTAAGACAGGAATACAACATGAAAGCAGTAATATAAATCTTACGATAGAAACAAACAACTCATAGCAACGGAATTGCCTCTGAGGGCAGCTAACCATAACATTATATTTATAGGACCCATTTCCATCATTACAGAGATATATTTATACCCTTACAAGGTTTGCCAGTTTCATATACATTCACATTACCGGATGTACTACGTAACCATTACCTTAGACCATTACCTGCGCTACTGTGGGCTTGTCATTTTCATATTCATTAAATGTTACCGTAACCAATTACATGAACCTACTACATACAATCACATACAATCACATACGGTCACATACAATCACATACGCCTCCATGGGTCATCATCATCGTACGCCTCTGTGGGCTCTTCATCATCTGCCTCTGTGGGCTCATACCTGGCCTTTACTAGGCGCGGTCACGACATACCCGGCCTTTGTTAGGCGCAGTCATACGAATTCAATCATACACATATACACATGTTCATGTAATACATTGCAAGCTTACTTGTGAATTGAGTTCATGACTTACTTGTGACTTGTGTCCATGACTTGTTACATTTGTTACCCATTCTTCCTCATACAATTTAAGAATACCTTTTTAACAATGTAATTATGGGACTCAAAGACTTCTGTCAACATTATTACCATGAAGCAAGAAAAATCGTTCCATAGAGGGAAGAGCAACATAAGCAACACTAGCTCCTAAGAATAGAATGTTCTTTTGGGGCTCGTTCGTGGCATTGTATTCAATAGGAATCGTGCAAAAGAAGGAACGGTATAGTCTTACATACCTGGTGCTTATTGCGTCGACTCTCAGGCTACGCAATTTGCCGCAATTCTTTAATCTACAATTAAAGAATAGCTTAATGGTTACTTACTATGCTTGATAACTATTATTACCCCAAAATTCCCCAAATTTCATGTAGTGATTCTCTATACTTTTCTTCCTCTAAACTTCGTTAAGGGTATGTACAGCACGTGCAACCTATTTATAACCCACAATACTCAAGGCCCATTTGCTTAACTTTACTTATTGGACTCTGCAGCTCCTATTCGTACTCTTTTAAGTTATCACAAGCATGCTACCCATCCATCATGCATGTTAAGGGAAAACCACATGAAAGGGGGTAGTAACTTACCTTGCATGTGAATTATTCGACCTTCTTCTTCTATTCCTCACTTTCTAGGTCTTTGCCTTCAATGTGGGTTTGTAGAAGGAGCAGGGATTCAGCTATTGTCCCTCTATGTTCTTCAATTCCTTTGTCTACTTCCGTCAACCTTCAACCGAGGGTTTGGAAGAGGGGAATTTGGTAGCTTTGATGCTAGGGCTTGAGATAGGTCGTTGGGGCTTTTCACTCTTGCTGGGAATCAGAAAAATGAGGAAGGGATGGGTTTGGGGTCCCTTTTATAGGTCTAGGTGTAAGAATTCACGAACCTAAAAAAGGTCAGAAATGCGATCGCATACCCGTCGCAGACAGGTATGCGGTTCGCATTTTGATCGCAGATCTCACCTCAAAAATCTGTCGCATTATGCGACGCAGGAGGGCCAAAAATGCGGTTCGCATTTCCAAAATGCGATCACATTTCTGGTCGCATTTTGGACATTGGTTTGGCCCAGTGTTCTGCCTCATTCTGCGATGGGGGTGTCGATTCTGCGGTTCGCATTTACCAAATGCGATCGCATTTTAGGTCGCATTTTTGATAAACTCTCAGCCAGGGTTCTGTTCCATTCTACGATGGAACCTGTCAATTCTGCGGTCGCATATGTGTTATGCGGTCCGCATTTTGACCGCATTTTGCTACTTTTGTTCTTTTCTTAACTTTAAGCCATTTTTCGGGTTCTTGGGTCCTTTTACGTAACTACCCCTTTAGCATAATTAAATGTACGTATTTTACGGGTTGTAACATTAGAACGGGTTTGTTTTTACAATCCCAATCCTGTTCTTCATGCCTTAGTTTCAGGTTCTTTCATATTTTCGTTTTGAGAAAAAAAAAGAATGTTACAAAAAAAAAGAAAAGAATCTGAAACAGGTTATCCAAAATAATCATATGTTGCGCGACTTAATCCAAAATAATCAGGCGCAACCTCGTCAAAAATAGAGTTACTCCCTGTTACTTTCATTCATGGTGAACCAACAATAGAATTCACTATTGATGAAGTTAAAGAGTTCACAAGAGAAGAAGGACTGCATCAAGTAGTCATCCTGAAGTTTCATATGGAAAACAAGAGCTACAAGAGATTAGAAGAACCTTTCCGACACAATTCGACGTTCATGGTCGCTGCAGCATTGGACAACTTAGATATCGACACCTACTGGTTAGGTTTGATTTATATACTGACTATATCCAGTTTTTGTCAAGGTCGACTGGATATTTCAAATCCAAAGGTGACGAATACTTCTTCAGAACCTTTCCATAGACTCTGGGATTCAATCCATAGGAGGAACCTCCAATGGCAGTCGTCTAGATTTCACTGCCAAGTTTGCCTCCAAATTTATTTGCGAAGAGATTGTTGCTGTCTATTGCTTCTGCTGTGGGTAAGCCACTCGCTGTCGACAAGGCAACACAAGAAAAAACGAGACTTAGTACTGCTAGAGTGAAGGTCATTCTAGATCTTTTAACCAAATCTACACAAAAAGTTAAGTTAGTTGTTGTGGATAAGGCTACTGGGAAGTCTTTCATATATCACCAAGAGGTCGTCTATGACAATCTGCCCAAGTACTGTGCTCATTGCAAGCATCAAGGGCCTGACGAAAGATCATGTACATTTTTGAATGGCTGCTCAGTCGAATATGTGATTTTTTATCGCAATCTGCCTCTTAATGATGCGAGCAACACAGAGCATTTTCAAGGTGATGCTAGGGAGCGGTTAAAAGCTAAAAGAGCTACCCAAAAAATAAAGAAAATAACAGCACAAAAAGCCAGAGGTGATAAAGAGCAGGAGCTACAGTTACAGATAATGGAAACTACTACGCAATAAAGGATAGACATGTAGCTGGGTAGAGGCTGGGGTACACAGCTCCTCTGAAGGCTGTTACTCGAGCTGCTAGTTCGCCACAAATGGAGATTGCAAATAATGCAACAGCTCGTCGAATCAATGTGGAGCAACAGCATGGTTCAGCTGAAGGGAAGTAGAGGTCAACACCAAATCAGGCCCCTGTTTCAGAGAGTCAATCCCAGACTTTTGAGAAAAAGAGGGATGATGAGGAGGCCAAAATTGGGGGTTCTAAAACTATTGGTAAGTTTAACAAAGATAAGGGAGTAGATACAACCAATAAAAGTGATATTTGGACATTGGTTTCACATAGAAAATCATTGAGAAAGAAGACTATGGCACCAATCAAGAAGCGCCCAGGTGCTCGACGTATTGATGCTAGGTATGTGTCCCGCACAAATATGTTTGATTATCCTGAACTCTACAACACTGGACAAACACAGTTGGAAATATTAAATGACAATAGGACATACACACAAGATGTTCCATGTTTGAGTAGAGACAAAGAATGTCTGGGCAGTGACTTTCCTGGTTATTATTGGGATGTTCAATGAATTGTTCCAAAGAACACCATCATGGAGGAGATGCCAAGCAGTTCCAATTTTCCAATGCTGCAATTCACCAGTCCACACGTCGAAAAGGTCATAAGGCAACCTTTCGTCGCTTTGAACACCTCCGTCTTTGAAATACCTTCACAGTCTGAACAATCAAGTGACGAACATGAGACAAGTTGGTTAGCAAAATACCGAACTTGGAGTGATCAAGTTGAGCATGAAGAAGAGGAGGATTGGGGGGATGACGAAGGGGAGGAAGTCAGCTGATGCTCTTGAGAGCGACGACAAAGACCTGCATTCAGTAGCTTTAACTCCAATGCCAACAAACCAGAAATGCAGTCTGAACTTGGATTCACCAGCTTTCACTCCCAGGAACTCTCCAGGAGGCAGAGCATCTATTCCAGCAGTTTCTTTACAGCAGCTTTATGCAAATACTAGGCAGCAACATTCTTCAAATGATGGACAGCGCCGACATAATCCAGCTGAGATGACAAAACAAATTGCAGTTGAAATTAGAAAAGCAGGAAAGCAGCAGCAACAGGTTTGCAACACCAGTGCAGCAGATGCAACTGGAAATGCTGGAAAGCAGAAGCAGCATTGTTGCACAAGCAGTGCACTGGGTGAGCAGCAGCAAGGCCAACTTAGCACACACAGTCCAGGACTTTCTAAGGAAATAACAAGCACAAAAGCTGGTCAGCAGCAGTCTGCAATAGCACAAGCTGGAAAGCAGCAGCAACAATATTGCACCAGCAATGCAACGGTTACACCTTCAAAAGTTGGGCAGCATCGCACAAGCAATACACTGGGTGTGCAGCAGCAGCAGCAACTCATCACAAATGTTGAGCTACAGCAACAGCAAAATACATAATTTAACACTGCTGAGCACCAGCATTACATGTCTCGCACAGGCAGTCCACTTGATGAACAGCAGCAGCAGGCACTGAGCTCAACCAATCCACTGCACTCAAAGGCAGTGAAAATCACAATATCTGGGCAGCAGCAACATCCAGATGCACAAAAATTCCCACAACCATTGAATGTGAGAAGAGATATTTATGAAGAAGGAGAGGAATACGAAATACTAGATCGATGCCGGAGAGAGGCTGCTAAAAGAGGAGACTTATCACCTATGCGTAGTGGACAAATTAGAATAATTAGAATATCTCATACAAAGAAGATTTGGGACGGAAATGTTAACAATGATGAAAATGTTAGGCATCTTCCAATGAGAGCTGTGAAACAAAAATAGGTCGTTGCAACAACGTCGACAAAGTCCAGCCGATCAAAAAAGAAAAAGTCATGAATTAAGTATGCATTTGGAAAAGGTCGGAGGAAGAAGATAAAATTTTGTAAACCAAAGAATTCACAGCATTGGACAGGGAAGGACAAGCCTATAATTATTACTGCATTTTATTATATCATTTTGTAAGCATTATCTTATGTAATATCATCATATAGTGTATTATAAACTCTATGATGATCATAGAATATTTGGTTCGTTCTAGTATATGAGGTTCTTCTTACATGCTTACTAGTATATGAGGTTTGTGTGCCTCAATAGAATTTGTAAGGTAAGGTTAAGCTCGGTATGTCCACCTTAGAGGAATGCTGGAGCTGTTGTCCCCCTTACTTATACTTTTCCTTTGTGGTATTGTTTTACTATTAATAAAATCCTATAATTTGCCAAAAAAAATAAAAACCAAAAATTTTGAAACTCTAAAACCGAAAATTAGAGAGAGAGGGTCTGGTGATAAAGAGGGCGACTAAGAGGCGATTAGATAAAGAAAGCTCTCGCAAGCAATAATGGCCACGCAGGCCGGTGCGACGCCAGCTGGCGCGCCTCCTCCCACCTCCTCCTCGACCCCAGCTACAACCTCGACCAACTCACAACCCCTCAACTACAATAACATCCTCAAACCCACGACCCTGAACTCATCGACGTCTGCAAACCCTAAATCGACAGTTCCAATTGAACCAATCCCTTTCAGAAGAGCTTCATTCTTGCAGGGACAACCTTTTGTCAAGTTCACAGAGTCAGAAGTCGATCGAATGAACTTAATTGAGAGCCTCCAATATGCTATAATTGGTAAGTTCTCTTATGATTGGCCAGATATTCAAGAGCTTTGTCGAATAATTCCTGCGCAATGTGGAATTAAGGGTGATTGCAATATTGGATTGCTCAGAGATAGGCATGCACTAATTCGACTGAGCTATGGGAAGATTTTATCAACTTCATATCAAAAGCAGTCTACTATTTGAAAGCAAAAGATGGCTATGAATATCAGATGATGACATTGATTTATGATGCCAAGTTTAAAGAGGAAGAAGAAACTTCTAAAGCGATGGCTTGGATTTCGTTTCCCAATTTGCTTCCCACATACTATGGTAAAGAATGCCTTTTTTTGTTAGCGTCTGCTGTTGGGAAACCATTACACCTAGATATGGCTACAATTAATAAGAATCGTCCAAGCTTTTTAAGAGTTAAGGTGCTTGTTGATTTACTAGCTGATTTGCCAAAGAAAGTTCGCACAGACATTGAAAATGAAGCTACAGGGGCTGTAAGAACAGAATGGGTAAAGATTCAGTATTATTTTATCCCCAAGTACGGCAACAGGGTAAATTGCAGGGACATGACATGCTTGAATGCTGGAAGCTGCATCCAGAACTGTTGAGTAACAACTCTGCTGAGAAGCAGAGAACCAATAGCAATGCTATGAAGGGAAAAGAAAACACACCACTAATGATTCTGTCGAGTGGAAAAGTGGTTGGAAATCCAGCATCAAAATGGAAGGAAGACAGTCTAGTGCAGAATAAAGACAAGAAAATAGGCAATCAAGTCAAAACTGGAATGGAAATGGTAGCAGCTGATAAGGCCACTCAGCAGCTCCAAACAGCTAACGAATTTGCTATACTGGATATAGAAAATAGCAATTCTAATGAGAATAATCTGCTGGAGAAGTTTCAAGAAATAGCTGGTCAAAAGAGTACAACAGTCCCTACATGCTAGCAGCTCCCCTACAGCTGATTGAGAAGCCTACATGCTCTGCAGCAGCTGCCACCCACTCAAAATCACCAGCAATTGTGACTTTGAAAAGCAAGACCAACAAACAAACAGCAGACTCAGAGATGTTATTGCACCCTGCAGAACCAAATAAAAGTTCCAAAATTGGTGAAATAGGAACTATGGAAGACACGCAACTGCACACAAAAAAAGGGAAAGAAAGCACAAAGGAATCCACTGCTCTGTGGGTGCAGAAGAAGACAGACATACAATGTACCAACTGCAACACTCAAATGCAGACCAGATTTCATATCAACAGCATGTGAATTATGTCCAAAGAAACAGCAGCACCATAAGACAACATCAGCTACTCATCTTTCTATTCACCAGTACCTAAAAATTAGGGAACAGTCAATCACATGAAATGATACATTCTTGGGAGCAGCTTACTGCTGAAGAAGCAATATGCGGTATTAGCACTTCTAATGCTCATTCCATTGCCTCTTTGGTATGTAGACTAGACTCCAATCACTTTATGCAACCCCAGCAAATATACAACTGCAAGCAACAAGAGAAGCTCAACAAAAACAGCCTCACTGCAAATAGCTTGGAGGGTTCCCAGATCATTGATGCAATTGCAATGTGTGGTATTAGCACTTCTAGTGCTCAATATGTTGCAATTACGGCAATTATCATGGACCTTCCCTTCTACCATACATCACAGGAACTCAGCCAACACACAGCTACACAGAGAAGCAGCATAGACAGGCAAACAACAAGCAAGCAGCAGCTGCATGACACAGCAGCACTTTCAACAAATAGCCAACAGAAGCAGCACTCTCAAGCCAACACAAATGATCTGTTACAACCCGTACAATTCGTTCACTTAATTATGCTAAAGGGGTAGTTACGTAAAAAGAACCAAGAACCTAGAAAAAGGTCTAAAAATTTCAAAGGAAGCAAAAGTAGCAAAATGCGATCAAAATGCGGACCGCAGAAGACAAATGCGACCGCAGAATTGACAGGTTCCATCGCAGAGTGGAACAGAACCCTAGGCTGGGGGATTGTCAAAAATGCGACCCAAAATGCGATCGCATTTGGTAAATGCGATCGCATAATGAACATTCCCCATCGCAGAGTGAGGCAGAACACTGGGCTGAACTGATGTCCGAAATGCGACCAGAATGCGATCGCATTTTGGTAATGCGAACCGCATTTCTGGCCCTTCTGCGTCGCATAGTGCGACAGATTTTCTAGGGCAGAATCTGCAACCGAAATGCGGACCGCATACCCTGTCTGCGACGGGTATGCGATCGCATTTTCGACATTTTCAGGTCTGTGGCTTTTTACCCCTAGACCTATATAAGGGACCCCAAACCCGTCCCTTCCTCATTTTTCTGATTCCCAGCAAGAGTGAAAAGCCCCCAAAAACTTCTCTCAAGTCATAGCATCAAAGCCACCAAATTTCCTTCTTCCAAATCCTCGGTTGAAGGTTAACGGAAGTAAACAGAGGAATTGAAGAACATAGAGGGTCAATAGCTGAATCACTGCTCCTTCTACAAACCCCATTGTGGACAAAGACCTAGAAATTGAAGGAAATCAAGGAAGGAGGCTGAATAATTCGCATGCAAGGTAAGTTACTACTCCCTTTCATGTGGTTTTCCCCCAAACGTTCATGGTAGGTCGGTTACGTGTGTACGGGAACTTAAAAATAGAAATAGGAGCTGCAGAGTCAAATAAATTAAGTTACACAACAATGAATCATGAACATTGTGGGTTGTAAATAGGTTGCATGTGCTGTACATACCCTTCATGAAGTTTAGGGGAAGAAGGAGTGTAGAGAATCACTACATGAAATTTGGGAATTTTGGTTGATAATGGCTATCAAGCGTAGTAAGTAACCGTTAAGCTATTCTTTAATTGTAGATTAAAGAATTGTGACAAATTGCGTAGCCGAGAGCCGACGCAATAAGCGCTAGGTATGTAAGACTATACCGTTCTTTCTTTTGCACGATTCCTATTAAGTACAATGCTACAAATGAGCCCCAAAGATTACTCTACTCTTAGAAGCTAGTATTGCGTATGTTGTTCTCCCCTTCATGAAAAGATATCCTTGCTTCGTAGCAATAATGTTGATGGAAGTCCTTCAGTCCTATTATTATGTGGTTAAAAAGATGTTCTTAATTATATGAGCAAGAAGGATAATAAATGTAACAAGTCATGAACACAAGTCCTAAGTAAGCTTGCAATGTATTACGTGTGTTGTGTTGTGTGTATGATTGAATTCTTGTGACCGCGCCTAGCAAAAAAGCTGGGTATGTTGTGACCGCGCCTAGTAAAGGCCGGGTATGAGCCCACAGAGGCAGATGATAAGGAGCCCACAGAGGCATATGATAATGAGCCCACAGAGGCGTACGATGATGATGAGCCCATAGAGGCGTATGTGATTGTATGTGATTGTATGTGATTCTGTGTGATTGTATGTGATTTACATGGTAAGTTCATGAAATTGGTTATGGTATCATTTAATTAATATGAAAATGGCAAGCCCACAGTGGCGTAGGAAATGGTCGAAGGTAATGATTATGTAATGCATCCGGTAATGTGAACGTATATGAAACTGGCAAACCTTGTAAGGGCAGAAATATATCTCAATCTCTGTAATGATGGAAATAGGCCCTATAATGATAATGTTATGGTTAGCTGCCCTCAGAGGCAATTTCGTCGCAATGAGCTGTCTGTTCTTATCATAATACTTATATCACTGCTTTCATGTTGTATTCCTGTTTTACATACTCAGTACATTTTCCGTACTGACGTCCTTTACTTTGTGGACGCTGCATATCATGCTGCAGGTCCTAATAAATTGACAGACGGAGCTCCCCCACCACAGTAGGCTACCAGTCCAGCAGACATAGCAAAATTCATCTTCCGGACTTGCTATACTTGGGTATGCATTTTGTATAGGTGTTTTGGGCATGTCGGGGCCCTGTTCCGACGTAGGTTGTACTTTTGTATGTTTCCATAGAGGCTCAATAGACAAATGTTAGTATATATATAAACAGGTGTTGGGCTATGTGTGGTTGATATGCCTTGTCGGTAAATGTATGTACCATGTTGTATGGTTTTGTATTGTAGCCCAGTTGGCCACGTTGTACATAAATGTATGCTTATGATATAGTATGGTATTACGAAAGGTTATCATTATTACGGTTAATATTGTTATGTTATCACTTGCCACCCACGTGAGCATGATATACCTTATAAGTAATAAGGGAAGTCAGGTGAAGGGTTCGCCGGCACTCTACAAGCAGGGTCCGGTGCCCGTGTCACGGGCCCACCGGGCGAGGCATGACAGGAAGTGGTATTAGAGCAAGGTCGTGTACTAGGAATTGTCTATGAGCCGTGTCTAGTAGGGTCTTGATTATCGGTGTGTTGCGCGCCACATTTTATAATCAGGAGGCTACCTGACATTTAGGAATGTTACCTTCTTTCTGAATCTAGATCGTGCTTAGAGCTAAGTCATAAGTGTTCATCTCTAATGCCTGCCTTGTTTTCCCTACAGCGATGCCTTCGGCTAGGAAGCAAACCAATAGTAGACGGCTTGATATAAATGCCGGAGAAGGGACCAGTCAGGTGCCCCACGTGATGGAAGGCCAAAGTGAGACGTCTTCTCAGACCTCGTCTACTCCTCCTCCCCCAAAGGACCTTAGAAGCCGCCCAGCTTCCCCAGTCCCTTCTTCGAATGCTGCAAACCAGGATATGAGGACTGCGGTTATATAATGATTGCCTTGTTTTCCTACAGTGATGCCTTCGGCTGGAAAGCAAGTTAATAGTGGACGGCTTGATATAAATGCCGGAGAGGGGACTAGTCAACTGCCCCATATGATGGAAGGCCAAAGTGAGACGCCTTCCGAGACTTCATCTACTCCTCCTCCCCCAGAAAACATTAGAGGCCGCCTAGCTTCTCCAGTCCCTTCTTCTGATGCAATAGACCAGGATATGAGGACTGCGGTGCAGTTGTTGACTAGCCTGGTAGCTTCTCAGGCTCAGAGGCAGAATGCCGGTGCTGAGAGGCCGGTCAGTACGAGGGTCCGTGACTTTATCAATCTGGATCCTCCCGTGTTTACTGGGTCTGACCCTAAGGAAGACCCACAGGATTTCATAGATCAAATACACCGCACACTGCGGGTTATGCATGCCAGTGACACAGAGCAGTAGAACTGGCTTCTTATCGACTGAGGAATCTAGCAGTGTTATGATATAATGGTTGGGAAAGATCCAGGGGTCCAAATGCTCACCCACCAGTGTGGAATGAATTTTCTGAGGCGTTTCTTCGCCACTACCTGCCAGTTGAGGTACGTAGGGCCAAGGCCGACAAGTTCCTGAACCTTAAGCAAGGGAGTATGAATGTACGAGAGTACAGTATGCAGTTTGACTCTCTGCCAAGGTATGCTCCCCATATGGTGGCGGAAATGAGCGACAGAGTTCACTTGTTCGTGAATGGACTGGGACCGCACTTGATAAATGAATGTACTACGGCCTCCTTGATAGAGGGCATGGATATCTCCCGTATTCAGGCCTATGCCCAGACTATAGAGGACCGTAAACGCCAACAAAGGGCAGACAGGGAACAAGAGAGGACCCAACATAGGAGAGCAAGGGTTGCGGGGTATTCTGGTGATTCCGAAAGTAGTGTGAGGCCTCGTCCTTCGAGAAGCTTAGCACAACCTGTGTCAAATGCCCCTCGACAGTACCAGAGCTCGCAGGCATCAAGCTCGCCATATCACAGGGCCACTAGTCAGATGAGATCCTCTATGCCTCGCTGCGTACAGTGTGGCAGCACCCATTTTGGGCCGTGCCGTCGGGGTTCAGATACATGTTACTACTGCGGACAGACTGGTCACATGATGCGGGACTATCCTTATAGAAGGGATGGTGGCATAGCTCACCAAACCGGATCTGTTACTGGATCTTCCTTATCTATTCGACCTCCAGTACGAGGTCCTCAGCAGCCAGCAGTTCGTGGCAGAGGCAACAGTGCTATGCCGGGCGCGAGCGGTGTTCAAAACCGCATATATGCTCTAGCAGGCCGACAGGACCTTGAGTCATCCCCAGATGTTGTTACAGGTATATTATCAGTGCTTTCCCATGATGTGTATGCATTGATTGATCCCGGATCCACGCTGTCTTATGTTACACCCCTTGTGGCCGATAAATTTGATGTTGCACCCGAGTTACTAAACAAGCCCTTTGTGGTGTCCACTCCTATCAGAGATTCTGTGATTGCTAGGAAAGTGTATAAGGGTTGCACTGTGACGATTTGCAATCGTCCAACCTCGGCAGATTTAATCGAGTTAGAAATGCTTGATTTTGATGTGATAATGGGAATGGACTGGTTGGCATCGTGTTATGCCAGTGTTGACTGTCACACCAAGGTGGTGAAATTTCAATTC
>MCJB01048002.1:18132-84128 GCA_002018475.1 Nicotiana obtusifolia | reverse complement strand
ATATATATATATACATATATATATATTAATTATATATATACAAAATATACATACAATATATATATATAAAATATATATACAATATATATATATGTATGTATATATATATATATGATATATATATATATACATATATATATTTTATATATATACAATATATACAAAATATACATACAATATATATAAAATATATATACAATATATATATGTATGTATATATATATATATATGTATATGTATACATTATATACAACACTTATATAAAGCAATATATATATATATATGTCTAATACATATATATAGTTTATATGTATAATATATACAACATATATATACAAGACTAATATACTAGTGTTATATTTATATATGTCTAATTGCAATATATTATTATATGCATATATGATTTACAAAAAAATCCCGTTGATTTAAAAAAAAATACGGCCCATTAGGCCCGCGGGGCCGGCCCATTTGGCCCGGGACCGTGTGGGCTTAGGCCCGTAGCGGGGCGGTCCCCTAGCCCAGGACCGCCAGGCCCGAACCGCCAGGCCCGTGCCCCCCTGAGGCCCAGGCCCGCCAGGCCCATTAGGTCCAAGCCCGGGACGGGCCACAGCCTTAGTTCCAACCTTGAGCATGGACTCCGGCCGGAAGCGGTCAGTTATCATCACCGTCCCAAAGGATGCCCAGGTTCTTTTCGCCACCGTCGGAGTAGTTAGCTACCTACGGTGCCTGGTAACCGAAGAAGACCAGGCAAAAATGAACGAGGTGGATGTGCCGTGCTTGTTCAACGAAGCGCAGTAGGCGCTGAACCGGGTAAGGTATCATTACACTTTTCCATCTTTAGACTTACTTTTTGATATCTCTCATGCCTATTCTCTTCTATATTTTTCCATGCCTTGGTACTTCATCATAAGGGTTTTCTCCGTTACGGGTCTGAGGTTAACCATCTCGAGGCCGAGGTCAAGGAGCTTACTGAGAAGAGGGACAAGTATAAGCTTCTCAACGAGCAACACGAAGAAGCAGTCAAGAGTCTCCGGGCTGAGTTGGAAGCGGCTCAAAAGGAACATGCCGACCTGGTGGAACAAGTAAAGATCTTTGAAGGTAGTGATAACGAGTTAGACGTGGCGACTAATGGCCAAAACTTGCAGGTCCAGCAGAAGGTTGACAGCATCAACCAACTTCTAGCCGAAATGAACGAGGTCAAGGCCATGGCCGAAGGGTGGAAAGGATAATGGACCGATTGTCCTTGGAGAAGGTGACTGCACGGCAGCAGCTGAAGGCTGTGGAGTTCTAATTCCGAGTGGCAAGAGAAAAGGCTGAAGCACGGGCTCAACAAATCGAAGACCTCCAATCTCAGCTGAGCTCGGCCACTGCTGAATGGGATACTCTTGGCAAGGAGCTCGAGATAGCGAGGTTCTTGTCGGAAACAACCAGTGCTGATGCTGAGGAGATGGTGGCCCAGTATAGGGCTGACGCTGAGGTAGCCCAGAACCGCTTGAAAGTAACTGTTGAGTACGTGAAACGGTAGTCCCGAAGGGAAACTCTCGAGGAGGTCCAAACCCGGGGTTTCGACCTGTCAACTGAGATTGAAGATGCGAAAAGGCTCGAGCCAAGGCCAAGAAGCTGGTTGACCCCGATGATGAGGAGGGCTCTGAGGGCTTCGGTGAACCCGAGGATGGAGAAGACCCTGATGGCCCCGGTGACGAGGCGGGTTCCGGTGAAGATCGGGCTTAGGCGCCTTAGGAATTTTTCTTTGTTTTTATATTTTGTTCATTTTGTTGAGGCCGTTATCGTTGGCCTTTGTAAATACTTTTATTGGAATGTATGTAAGGTTTTTTTCCCTTTGGCAATTTCGAATTCGTTTCTTTTGGTTCCTTTTTATGATCGCAAAGATTTCAAATGCCTCAGCACGAAATAAAATGTAATACTAAGGTCTTGTTCGGAGGTTCGAACAAGACTCGTGGGGGCTCAGTATGATCGAAAGCTTTCCCCGAAGTGCTTGTTTAGATGTTTTTAGATTATAATTTTGCCAAGGGTAGCCTTTGAACCGGTTTGAAATCTTTGAAGGCCTTATGTTTTGATTACGGGTTTCAGATGTCTCCGAGCCGTTTCTAGGGTGGTCATAGCCTTTTAAATTTAGGCACTACCTAATAGGCTTTTGCGCCCCGGGGCTTCGATGGCCCAAGCCGTCTGAGTTTGCTTGGATGACAGTCCCCGAGTGAGGGTGATCTCTTGGATCCAAATAGAGGCGACCCCTGGGCTCGATATAAATGCTATAGTTTTAAGGGACAAAATATGTATTTGCAAGATGAAACTTTATTTCAGTTATGTGCGCAATATACAAGATTGTAAATGTATATAAGTTGTGTTATGGCTTAAGTGGTCTATATGGGCACGGTTCATTTGACCGTTTGGCCCTTACAATAAATCCTATCCACCGAGCACAGACTGTTCAAGCACAAAGTTTTCTTCGTTGCTAAAATCGTTATCCGAGGGTGATGGCCCCTAATATTCGAGGTCTATCATCGAGAGGGCTCAGATACTATTGATGTGACCCTTGATTCCGGTTCATAACTGGTCTTCAATTCTAAGTTAGCATGATCTATTGTTGCCTCGTTAAAAACCTTGTCGGAAAATCCATTTGGGACAAAACTAGTTCAAGGGAAAAAGAGTGCAGCGCGTTCTTTCAGGCCTAATAGCTGCATCATTCTTTGGCTGTTGCTTGCAAATGCTAGTCCAATTCGCAACACATGTAAAGAATTAAATGAATGAGGTTGTACCTTAGCAGTAGTATCGTTTTAAGTGAGTTATATTCCAGTTGTTCAGTAGTCACTCACCGTTCCGTACTTCGAGTTTGTATGATCCTTTGCCGGTAATTTTGATAATTCGATATGGACCTTTCCAATTCGGTCCCAGCTTCCCATCCTTCAGATTCCGGGTGTTTAGTGTCACCTTTCTTAACACCAAGTCCCCGATATTGAAGTGTCGGAGTTTGGCTCTCCTGTTGTAATACCTTTCAATCCGTTATTTTTGGGCGGCTAACCGGACGAGGGCGACCTCGCGCCTCTTGTCTAATAGTTCCAGGCTCGTGCTCAAGGCCTCACTATTTGACTCTTCGGTTGCATATCGGAACCTAAAACTCGATTCTCCTACTTCGACCGGTATTAGCGCTTCGGCACCGTAAACCAACCAGAACGGGGTGGCCCCGGTACTAGATTTTAAGGTCGTACGATATGCCCACAGGACTTCGGGCAAAATTTCCTTCCATTTTCCTTTGGCGTCGGTAAATCTCTTCTTAAGGTTTTGGAGTATGGCCTTGTTTGTAGATTCTGCCTGCGCATTCCCACTAGGGTGATAGAGTATTGATAGGATCTTTTTGATCTTATGGTCCTCGAAAAATTTGCTCATCTTACTGCCGATGAACTGCTTCCCCTTGTCGCATACGATCTCTGCCGGCATTCCAAACCGGCATATTATATGGTCCCAAATAAAATAAATAACTTCTTTCTCCCTGACTTTCTGAAATGCCTGGGCTTCAACCCATTTAGAAAAATAGTCAGTCATAAATAATATAAATTGAGCCTTACCGGTTGCCCATTACAGTGGACCGACGATGTCCATCCCCCATTTCATGAATGGCCAAGGTGACAAGATCGTATGCAGTAGCTCCTTGGGCTGATGGATCATCGGTGCGTGCCTCTGACATTTGTCACATTTTCGTACGAACTCCTTCGCATCTTTCTCTATGTCGATCCAATAGTAGCTAGCTCTGATTATCTTACGAACCAACGATTCGGCACCCGAATGGTTCCCCCAAGTGACTTCGTGAACTTCCCTCAAGACATATTCGGTATCTCCCGATCCCAGACATATGGCGAGTGTGCCATCGAACGTTCTCCTGAATAGGGTGTCATCTTCGGACAAGCTGAACTTGGCTGCTTTCGTGCGCAGAGCTCTCCATTCTTTAGGGTCTGAGGGCAGCTTCCTGGTCTTTAGGTAATCTATATACTTATTTCTCCAGTCCCAGGTTAAGCTTGTCAAGTTTATCTCGGCGTGGTCTTTTTCCACTACCGATTTCTTGAGTTGTACGACCGTTCCTGAGCTAAATTCGTCGTCATCAATCGACGATCCCAAGTTAGCTAGAGCATCGGATTCGCTGTTTTAATCCCAGGGTACATGTTGTAGGGTCCATTCCTTGAATCGATGTAGTGCTACCCATAGTTTTTCCAGGTATCTCCGCATTCGTTCCTCTTTTACTTCGAACTTCACATTGACTTGATTCACCACGAGTAAGGAATCGCACTTAGCTTCGATCACCTCGGCCCCCAGGCTTTTAGCCAATTCGAGACCTGCAATTATGGCCTCATACTCGGCCTGATTGTTAGTTAATTTTACAGTTCTAATTGATTGCCTAACTACATTACCCGTCGGTGGCTTTAACATGATGCCAAGTTCGAACCCTTTTGCGTTCGAGGCATCGTAAGTAAAGAGGGTCCAGATCCACTAAAAAGTCCTCGAGTTCAGCAACAATTCCCTTTCGACCTCGGGTATTAGGGCCAGCATGAAGTCGGCCATGAAGTCTGCCAAAATTTGAGATTTGATGGCGGTTCGGGATCGATATTTAATATTGCACTCGCTGATTTCTACGGCCCATTTGGCCAATCATCCAGAGGGCTCGGGTTTATGCATTATGTTTCCCAACGAGTAAGTAGTCATGACACAGAAGGGATGGCATTGAGAATACGGCTTTAACTTCCTAGAGGCGCTTAGCAAAGCGAGCGCCTGTTACAGGCGAGGATACCTAGTTTCAGCCTCACCTAGAGTCCTGCTAACATAATAGATAGGAAATTGCGTACCTTCCTCTTCCCGGACCAGGACTCCACTTACCGCTATCTCGGATACCGCTAAGTACAGGTACAACTGCTCGTCTGCCTTCGGAATATGAAGCAAAGGCGGGCTTGAAAGGTACCGCTTGAGTTCTTCCAAGGCTTGTTGGCACTCTGGAGTCCATGAGAAGTTATTCTTCTTCTTTAATAACGAGAAGAACTGATAGCTCTTGTCAGAGGACCTCGAAATGAATCGACCCAAGGTGGTTATGCGCCCAGTTAGCCTTTAAACGGCTTTGACATTGTCCACGACAGTGATGTCCTCTATGGCCTTGATCTTATTGGGGTTGATCTCGATTCCCCGGTTGGATACCATGAATCCGAGGAATTTTTCGGACCGGACTCTGAATTCACATTTCTCTGAGTTCAGCTTTATATTGTATTTGTTCAATATATTGAAGGTTTCCTGCAAAATATTTCAAATGGTCCTCTGCTCGCAGGGACTTAACTAAAATGTCGTCAATGTAAACCTCCATTGATTTTCCTATTTTGCTCTTTGAACATCTGATTTACTAGGCGTTGGTAAGTGGCACCGACGTTTTCTAGTCCGAATGGCATTACCTTATAACAATAGGTGCTGTATTTAGTGATGAAGGAAAGTTTTTCCTAGTCGCCCAGGTCCATCCGGATTTGGTTGTACCCAGAATAGCATCGAGAAAGTTGAGGATCTCGTGGTCGGCCGTGTCATCGATCATGCGATCGAAGTTAGGCAGAGGAAAATAGTCCTTGGGGCATGCCTTGTTCAAGTCTTTGTAATCTACACACATTCTTAATTTACTTCCTTTTTTTAGGGACTACTACTACGTATGCTAACCAATCTGCATACTTAACTTCCCGAATGGAGCCTATTTTAAGGAGTTTAGATACCTCGTCTTTGATGAATGCATGCTTGACTTTGGACTGAGGCCTCATTTTCTGTTTGACTGGGTGAAACTTCTGATCCAAGCTCAGCTTGTGAGTAGTTATTTCCGGTGGGATCGTTGTCATGTCAAGGTAGGACCAGGCGAAACAATCTATGTTAGTTATAAGGAATCCAATGAGCTTTGTCCTAAGCTCAGGACTTAACCTCGTGCCCAGGTATACCTTCTGATTGGGCAGGTGCTCAATTAATATGACTTACTCCAGCTCTTCGACTATTGACTTGGTGGCATCGGAATCGTCAGGGGTTATGAAGACCTGGAAACTCCGTAGTTGTCATCCTCGCCCGTCCCCTGCTTTTCTAGCTCGGTCGGGGCCTGTATTGGTGATTGCTGTTTGGTTTCTTCCTTGGTAACCGAACACGAGTTCTTTGATGTCGAGAGTGCGGATATCGGGACCACCTCATCGACCACGAACATCTCTTTTGTGGCCGGTTGCTCTCCGTACATTGTTTTAATCCCTCCTGGTGTTGGGAATTTTAACGCATGGTGAAGTGTCGAGGGTACTACCCTCATGTTATGAATCCATGGCCTCCCGAATAGAGCATTGTATCTCATATCTCCTTCGATCATGTAAAACTTTATTTCTTGAACGGTTCCAGTGGTGTTCACCGGTAGGGTTATCTCCTCTTTAACGGTCTCATATGCCATGTTGAATCCGTTTAGAACTCGGTCTGCAGGCACAATTTGGTCTCGTAGACCCAGCTGCTCTACGACCCTCGATCTATTTGATGATATTAGTTGAACTACCTAGATCAATTAACATACGCTTAACTCGAGATTTATTTATGAGTAAAGACATTACCAATGCATCATTGTGTGGTTGCACGATGCCTTCAGCGTCCTCATTGTTGAAAGATAAGGTTCCTTCTGGCACGTAATCTCGAGTCCGTTTTTCCCTTGTGATGGACACTTTGGTGTGCTTTATTATCGGCCCCTGGGGGACGTCGACCCCACCAATGATCATGTTAATGACATGCTGAGGTTCCTCTAGCTCGATCTGCTTATTGGAGTCCCTACTCCTGAAGTAATTTTTGGCTCGATCACTCAGGAACTCTCGGAGGTGTCCATTCTTGAATATCCAGGCTACTTTTTCTCTCAGTTGTCGGTAGTCTTCAGTTCTATGGCCGTGAGTGCCATGATATTTACACATTATTTTGGGGTCCCTTTGGGCAGGGTCGGACTGTAAAGGTCGAGGCCTCTTGGTGTCTTTGATGCGTCTGATGGCAGCAGCGTCGACGTTGAAGTTGTACTCCGATAACCTTGGCGCTACCTTAGGCACGATGGGCCTGTCAAAGCCGTTTTTGCTCATGAACCCCCGATTATTTTGACCTCGATCGCTTCTTTTTTCACTTCTCACAGGGTTTCATCCATACCTATTATCTCTTCGATCTCCATTGTATGGTTGATACCGGTCTCTATTCGATCTTGGTTAACGATCAATGTCTCTTTTGGATCTTTCAGTAGCTATGACAGGATAAACAGACCTGGAAGGGGTCCCGAACTAATCATCTTCAACCCTGATCTTTGATTGGTACCGGTTATGGATGTCGCCCCAAGTTACCATCGGGTATTCTATCAAATTTTGCTTCAACTGCTGTGAAGCCAATGAGCTTCGAGTATTGAGTCCTTGGGTGAAGGCCTGAACAGCCCAATCGTCCGCGACCGGAGGCAGGTCCATTCGTTCCATTTGAAACCGGGACACGAATTTCCTGAGCGTCACGTTATCTCTTTGCTTCGCTTTGAAAAGGTCTGACTTCCTAGTCTCGACCTTGATGGCCTTGGCGTGCTCTTTCATGAACGCATCTACAAGCATAGAAAACGAGTCAATAGAATTAGGGGGTAAGTTGTGATATCATATCATAGCTCCTTTTGACAAGGTCTCTCCGAACTTTTTCAGCAGGACAAACTCGATCTCATCATCTTCCACATCGTTTCCCTTGATGGCGCACGTGTAGAAGGTAACATATTCATTTGGATCAGTTATTTCGTTGTACTTAGGAATTTGGGGCATGTGGAACTTCTTTGGTATCTGCTTCGGAGCTGCGCTCGGAGGAAAAGGTTTTTGAACAAACTTCTTGGAATCCAGGCCCTTCAATATCGATGGTGCTCCAGGGATTTGGACGACCCTGGTGTTGTAGGTTTCTACTTTTTTGTCATTGGCTTTGATTTTCTTTTCTCCCGATTCCACCCGTTTTGTCAGTTCCTCAAGCATCTTTATGATCTCGGGGTTGGTCCCGTGTTCAGCTTCACTCGGCCTTTCTACGATTGGTTCATTTCTGTGAGCGCTTTCCCGGAATGGTTTGGGCTCGACCCTGCTGGGGGCACGGCTTTGGTTCTGCAACTGGGCTATCGCTGCTTGCTGAGCCTGCAACATTTCGAAGATTACTCGCAAGTTGTTCCAATCACATTTGCCATCATGTGTATTTTGGGCCACCGATCGGATTCCCTTACAGATGTTGTTCTTAGGATCGGTAGGCAAGTTTGCATTGATGACCACATGTGAATTAGCACTGATCGGGTCCGTGGCCGGAACTCTGTTGGGGTCGACATAAGGCACCTCGTTACTGGGTACCACGTTATTGTTCTCGCCATGGTGGCCAGATTCAGCATCCACGTTCAAAGGGCAGATTGGGAGTTCGACATTCTAAATTTTGACCTGAAATTAAAAGCTTAAAGAACAAGTGTAAAATAGGGCGTGTTATGAAAATTTGTATCAAATCGCCACTATTATCCTTAGCCCCACGGTGGGCGCCAAACTGTTTACCCTAAAAAACGGATAACAATTAATTTATAAGTAGTTTTAAGGATACATGGATTAATTCAATACAAACGATAAATTGCGTTAGATTAAACAGATAGAGGACGTAATAAATTGTCAAACCGCTTAAGAGGGAGATTCCAGACTCAACAACAGTCTTAACGGAATATCTGCTTCAATCCCGGACTCACAACAACTAAGCACCGATGAACAAAAGGGAGAACTTTGAATAACAGAGAAAATAATAGTATATTGCCTTGATATGTGTGTTACAATGACCTTAATGAATAATCAGACCCTTTTTTATATAGTAGGAGAGTCCTACTCTAAATACAATTCATATAAAAGGTAAAAATCTTTTGTTTAACCAATCACCGGATTCCTTTCTATACGTGCCGAGATCTATTCCGTGATATCCGGCTAGTCACGGATATCACAGCCTATTGTTGGTCGTGCTCGATTGCCTGGTAGTGCTCTCCGAGGCCTTTGGGATTCGAATCGAACCCGGGGTCATGACCCCGATACTTACGAATTCGGGCGCTTTGCCTGGATCTAGGTTCGAGGGGATCCTTGCCTCGATTCCGGTCCTTTGTCATCACGCCTCTTGTTCCGTTTACCGTATTGGAAATTGAGGCGTCCCATTAGCCCGATTTCACCCGTATACAATATCATCATGTTCTTTTTCTTTTTGATTGATTCCTATTTACTTTAGCACCATCGAAATCTTCTGCGGAGATGGGAGTTTTCCGGCAAAGTAGTGGCGATCGACGAAATGGGTTTTGACGGAGAAAAAAAGAGATAAAAAGAGATGCGATATTTTATGTACCTTCTGCTATGTCCATGATAAGGGGATTGATGGAGTTATTGCGGAAGAGGCCGAGCATGCACTACACGTCCCACCGCAAGTGTGGTGCTAGCTTTCAAAAGGCTATTAAATTCACTTGAAATAAAAATAGAGGGATAAAAGTTCACCTGTAAAGTTACCGTATATAACTGAATTTTTGGGACTACTTTAGGGAGTACATATATGATTGATGGTGAGAGCACTCTGTCGAGAATTTACATGCGAAGTCCCACTTACTCTCACTGCTATAAAACTATCAAAATAAAATCGATCGAAATCGATCAAAAACCAAGTAAATTATCAAAAAATTCAAATGACAAATTAAACGTAAATATATCGATCATAATCGGTCGAAAAACATAGTCTTACAATTAAAAAAAAAATCTTTTTTATTTGACTCATTTGAAAATTCCGACCGACAGCGGTCGGAAAATGATCAATCTTTGACCAAAGTCTGGTCAGACTTGCATACTATCTACCAAAGAAAAGTTTAATTAAAAAATTTATAGAATACCGACCGATGTCGGTCGATATTAGTGGTCAAAATGGTTAAGCACTTATAGATTGTTGTTATTTACATACACACACACACACACACATATATATATATATATATATATATATATATATATATATATATATATATATATAAAATTCGAAGAGCCCTCCAAATACACAAATAATTCTATTTTTTTAGTTGTAAATAACTACCATATATATTATATTTTTGCCTTTTCATGATTCTACATTGTTTGGTCTTCCCTTCCACGAAGTTATAGTCTTTACTCTTCAGTCTACATTTAATTTTATCGAATATAACTTCTCAAAATTTTCAAATTGTTATACCAGTTAAGAGGTTGGCTAACACAAAATTGGTTAGTGAAAGAATGACTTATTTATTGTTTGAAGGGTATTTTAGTCTCTCAATATTTTGAGGTTAGTTTTGTCTTTTAACTTTCACTTTGGGGTTTCACCTCCCATAAGCAAACTTTTAAAAATTACTCTTTGATCTGTTAAGTAATCCAAAAGCTCCAATTTCTTTTTATTTAAATCACTTGATGTTATTCTTGCTCCACTATGTTCAGAAATTACAATTGATGTGAATGATAAAGGTACTTATACTAATTATTCATGGATATTTTTAATTACCAATGCACCTCTTCTCTTCTTGTGAAAATGGATTTGGAATTGGTTTAAAATTATATTTATTTTCAACTATATACACACCGTAGAATTCAGTTGGTCTATTCGTTGTGTACTATATGCAACTGATCATCATATATATACATGTATATTCGAATATATTTTGTTATTGTCCGGTTAGCATAAAGTTCGATCGACTAACTTAAGAGTACACAATGGATAGGCATTTGATTAAAACAAAGTTGAATTCGATAATGTAAAATCTCCAAGGAACTTCAACTTCTATCACTAATACTTGCAAAGCGTTCATACCTTCGGTGCAACAAATTCATGAAAGTTGGGATGTTGTAAACAATTCTGAAATTTAGACAAATTACCTAATTAAAGATTCTTCAATTTACTATACTTTGTTTACTAGTCGTTGTATAATTTTAATATTTTTTTCTCTTATTTTTTTCCAATTAAGAAAGTAAGAAAATATCAATTATTTTAAGAATAGTGGATTAAAAAGAATAATAAGTGACTTAATTAAAATGATTTGGGAGATTTTGGGTCACCTAATAAACTGAGGGTTAATTTTTAAAAGTTTGCTGATAGTAAAAGTAAATTTGATCGAATAGTATAATGATACCAATAAATTTGACTGGTAAATAATATCGAAAAGTAGAGACTTAAATTTGCCCTTTTCCTTTCAAATTATAAGGGCACTCATCTACAGTCCCGCTGAAAAATACTGCAGGAGAAAAGGGCAAACGCCTTTTGAAATTACGGAACTCCGCCTAAATTAAACCTTCCTTTTCCTTGTTATACAAGTAACTCCAACTCATATATAGTCCTTCTATTGAATTCTCAATTACCGAAAACTCTCCGCTTAGCCGCCGATCGTATGGTCAGAGTTCTCCGCAATTTTTTGTTTAAGGTAGCTTTGCATGGCGTCGTTTTGAAAATATAGGTGCTGGTGTGTTTGGTTTCCACAGAAAATATTTTCCTCCTTGGAAATAAGTGTTTTTCTTACTTATTTTGGTAAGTGTTATCCCAAAAGTGTTTTTTGTATAATCTATCCGAATACTATGGGGGTGGGAGTGGCGGTGTAGTGGGGTGGTAGCCGGTGGGGCAGCAGGTAAGGGTGGGAGTGGGGGGTGTTGGGGGTCGAGAGGAGACAATGCAGCTGAGATGTCGCTTATAGAACTTGTTTTCTCTACTCCTACTAGAGAAATCATTTTCCTATTTTGAGAAACCTGTTTTCCTGGAGAAAATATTTTCCAAAATATAATGACCAATCAAATATAGGAAAATTGGGAAACATTATTTTCCTCCATACTAAACACACCCATAGTCTGCTGTGATTGTGGTGTGAAATTGACCTAAAATTTCTTTTAAATGCATTACTAATGAATTTATTAGCCGTAGTTCTGTTCTGTGTGAATTTACATTTTTTTTTTTATTACAGTTTTTTTCTGTTTTGCACCCTTTTTAGTTTACATCAGCTTTTTTGGTGCAGTTTGCAAAATTTAATCTTGGATTTATAGTTGCTAATTCAAGCCGCCCTGATTGTGGTGTGAAATTGACCCAAAATTTCTTTACTATGCGATACTGAATGAGTTTATTAGCCAAGTTCCTGTGTGGATGGATTCACTTCCTTTTTACAGCTTTACTCTGTTTTGCTTATTTTCTTTTGCGTTTAAAGTAGCTTGATTTAGGTGTAGTTTTGCAAAATTTATGAATCTTTTTTCTCTTGGATTTATAATTGCTGAGTTAAAGCCGCTGTCATTGCAGAGTGAAATGGACCAAATTATTCTGAAGTGTGATTGTGATGCTCAATCACCATGTTGCTCTGTGAATTCACTTTGATTTTAAAGTTATTACTCTGTTTTGCTTTGCTTGGTGGAGTTCAAAAAAAAGAAGAGATGTTTTGGATGCATACGTGCTGAATTTAATAATTGGATGCTATTGCGGTGTAAGGTATGCGACACTCTACCCTCCTCACACCCCACTTGTGGGAATATACTGGGTATGTTGTTGTATTGGGGTGTAAAGTTGACAGTGAATTTCTCTTTTCAAATGCGAAAGATTGATCAAAATTTTCAAGCTTTGTTAGATTGAATTCTAGTAAGTTTCAGTTGGTTGGCCGCCTTAAAAACGTAGGGCTAAATATTTTCTGCGAATTGGCATTACATGTCTTCTGATGGATTCTGATGGCTGTTCATCGGCAACGTAGTACACAACTTAGGCCGTCGGAAATTCAAAAAATTCGAGTGGCCTATCTTTTGGCAACAATTCACGATTTGAACTTATAAAATATTCAAATGAGTATATGCTTGTTTATATACGTGAAAGTTACAAGGAAAGAATTTTATGCAATGTGGATGAGAAGACTTAGCCGAGCATCTCAGGGTGGGTTTCTACTCAATACTGTTGATTTAGCTTTTCATTCTATCTTTTATCAACCTCAATTTTCAGATAACACTGAAGAAAGAGCAAGAAGAAAAGGAACAAAAGAGAAAGGAGAAAGTAGAAGATCGCCTCTACACAATCATCAAGGTTTCTTTCAGCTTTTAGTCTCTATGTTTTACTTCTTGTATCTTTATATTTAGGAAACATTTTAACTGAAAATTTCTTTTCATGTTCAGGTAGCTCGTGATGAAGACCTCGGTGAACAAATCAGAAAGGAGATGTATTTTGATCGTGTGGATCATGATAAAGTGCATGCTTTTCATATTCAGAAACAGATGCGATTTACTCAATTCAAGGTACAATTACCACTCTGTTGCATTTCTCATAGATTTGAAAAGTTATAGCCTATTCTTACCAAACATACTGAGCAATTGTATGTACTGCATGAGACTGAATTCAGTTTGCCCTTGTTTAACAAAAGAGGCTTCATGTGAAATATGCCTCTTCTACAACTTGAAATATGGAACGTAAACTTGTGTACTTCTGTTTAATATTGAGTTAAAAGATAAAACTTCAAATTCAGAGTGCTAATATAGGTAAAATCGCAGAGAATACAAATAATCTTAAAAATTGAGAATTCTACTGGTTAGGGTGTGAAGGTTCACAAAATTATTTCTCATGAACGTCATTGGTCAATCACTGATTCACCGTAAGTCTTAAGTATGGCATGTGTCTAATGGTATATCTGCTTCCAGAATGTAGTACCTAAGGTATTTTGTATACCGGTACAATTTCAACGTTACTGGCTATGGGCGAAACGTCAGAACCATACTTATCGGCCTGATCGTGCAGTTCAAGAGGAAGTTCAATCCGTAAGTTCTATCTGAAAATCTTATATTTCTGCAGTGTGCTCTTCGTCTGATTTATGACTGCAGTCTTACTGGTGATGTTTACATTTCATGATTCATATTTAATCTCCCACATAAAATTTGTTCTCCTTGGCTTATCCCTTCACATGAAAATAAGAAGGAATGATCTTAGCATGATACTCTTGTCAGTTGTGTGAAGCTATTGGCCATTACCAGACAATTCTGTGTATGATCCGCAAGCTATATGGGATAGTTTGATTCATTAATTTCTCGTGCTTGATATGTATTCTACCGAAAAAAGAGGCTATAGGTACGGTTAATCAAATTTTTATGTTTGCAAGAATAAAGAAAGTAATATCGTTAAGTGGACTCAACTCGGTACTTGTCATGAAATATAGTAGGTACCCAGTTGAATAGTCGAGGTTTGTGCAATCTTGCCAGGACACCACAATTATAAAAAGAAAAGCCACGTGGACTCCAATCCACTAAGGAAATTGTAATCTTAACTCTGTTCCCTGAAAATTTTGATTAAGAACTTGGCATCCCCCAATTTCACCTTGCTTAGAAAATAGATGTCTTCAGTTGTTAGTGAACGGTATCAATTTTTTTCTGATCATGTTGGTTCATCGGTTGCTGATCCACAAGTCCATTGCTCTCTCTCTCTCCCCCTCCACCACACCTTCCAGACATGTTTTTTGATTGGACTCGATGTCAGAACACCTCAGGCCTCCTTGAGAGTGATTTTCTTGAAGAGCGACAATTGTGGAGGGTATTATTATTATTTTTGTCCGGCAATATTTCTTCTATAGTCCATGGTTTATATAGTCTGTTAAACGATGGGAGCGCTTGATTAACCCGGTGTTAACATGGTGTGTTTTCAGGTTGGTCAACTGAGAGAAGGAAATACTGCTGAGCTAAAACTGTTTCTGGAAGTAGAATTATGCCTGGTAATGCATCATTTTCCTACTTGTCTTTCCTTTATGGTGATTCACATGTTGCATGTTTTCTCTGTGAGGACTTATTCTACATGTTTTACTTTTACGTTTTATTTTATTTTATATATTCTTGCAGGATTTGCAACCTTTTCCTCCACCAGGGATCTCCACATGTTGCATGTTTTCTCTGTAGTCGTCGCATTTTAGATAATTCCCTTCGGAAATCGCGTATCTAGGTAAGAACACCATGGGCTGAATGAGAAAAATTCTAAATAGTTAAATTGTTTATTATCTATACGTTTCGGGACAGTGAAAATTTAGTATATAATTCATTTATTTAGTGAATTTCAGTCGGCTAGCCGCCTGTAAAAGTAGCGCTAAAATTCTCTTGCGAACTGGCACCACTTGTCTTCAGATTGATCCGATGGCTGTTCGTTGGCAACATAGTATTTCCAGCCGCATGAATTATGTCAGGTCTTAGGCCGTTGGAAATTCAATAACTTCTAGTAGTCTATATTTTGGCTACAATTCACCTTTTGAACTTATAAAATATTCAAATCCGTATATGCTTGTTTATATACGTGAAAGTGACAAGGAAATTGTTATATGCAATTTGGAAGAAAAGGAAATAGCAGAGCATCTCAGGTTGGCTTTCTACTAAAAACTGTTGATTTAGTTTCTTTCTATTGTTTCAGTCAAAGTAATATTTATCAACCTCAAATTTCAGATAAAACTGAAGAAAGAGCAAGAAGAACATGAATGAAAGAGAAAGGAAAAAGCAGAGGCTCATCTCTACAAAATCATCAAGGTTTCTTTCAACTTTTTTGTCTCTATCCTTTACTTCTTGCGTCTTTTTTACTTGGAGAACGTTTAACTGAATTTAGTCATTTCATTTTCAGGTAGCTCGTGATGAAGACCTCGGTGAACAGATCGGAAAGGAGATTTATTTTGATCTTGTGGATCATCATAAAGTGCGCAGTTTTCGCATTCAGAAACAGATGCCATTTACTCAATTCAAGGTACATTTATCTTTCTATTGCATTTATTTTTCTTATAGATTTGAAAAGTTATAACCATACTGCTCTATCGAAACATGACAAGCAATTGTATGTACTGCGTGAGAATGACTTCAGCTTGCCCTTGTTTGATAAAGAGGCGTCATATGAAATTTGCTGCTTCTATAACTTAGAAATATGGAATGTAAACTTCTGTTCTTGTGTTCTATATTGAGCTAAAATATAAAACTTCGAATTCTAAGTGGCAATGAGGTAACAGTTGAGGAGAATACGAACAATCATAAAAATTGAGGAGTTCTAATGGTTATGCGTGAGTGTTTACGATATTATTTATGCTCTCTCAGCAGACAAGGTAAACATATTTCTTATGAATGTCATTGGTCAATCATTGCAAGTCTTAAGTATGGTATGTGTCTGATGGTACATCTGGTTCCAGGAGGAAGTTGCTAAGGAACTTGGTATACCGGTGCAATTTCAACAAACGCCATAACCATACGTATCGTCCTTGTCGTGCATTGACTGCTCAAGAGGAAATTCAATCCGTAAGTTCTGCCTGATAATCCTATCTTTCTGTAGTGTGTTCTTCGTCTGAGTTATGACTACTGTTTTGCTGGTGATGTTCTTTGTATATTTCATGTTTAGTCTTCTACATAAAATTTGATCTCCTTGTATTATCCCATCTCATGAAAAAAAAGGAGTTATCTTAGCATGATATTTGTGTCAGGGATGTGAAACTATCGGCCATTACAAGACAATTCCTTATATGATCTGCAGCTACATGGAACAGTTTGATTCATTATTTTCTCGTGCTTGATCTGTCTTCCCGAAACAAGAGGCTATAGGTAAGGTTAATCAATTTGTATTTGCAAGAATAAAAAAGTAATATTGTTATGTGGACTCAACTTGTGATACTTGCGCTGGTGGGAGATAGCGGATACCCGGTGGAATAATTGAGGCTTCAGCAAACTGTCCAGGACACCATTATCACAAAAAAAAGGTTATGTGGACTCCAATCCACTAAATAATATATACTTATTGCAATCCTAACTCTGTTTCCTGAAAATTTTGATTAAGAACTTGACATCCGCCAATTTCGCCTTAGCAAAATAGATGTCTTCAGTTGATAGTGAATAGGATTAATATTTCTGATCATGTGGGTTCATCCATTGCTGGTCCACAAGTCCATTTCTCCCTCTTTATCTCTCTGTCTCCTCTTAACTCCCTCCTTCCCACCCTCCGGACATGTTTTTTGATTGGACTAAGTATTGTGACCCCTCAGCCCCCTTGAAATTGATTTTCTCGAAGCGTGACAATTGTGGCGGGTATTATGATTATTTTTTTCCGCCATTCTTCTGTAGATGGTTTCTTCCATCTTTTAAACGATGGTGGCACTTGATTAACTCGGTGTTAATGATCTTACATGATGTGTTTTCAGGTTGATCAACTGAGAGGTTTCTGATAAAAGGAATAATGAGCTAAAGCTGTTTCTGGAAGTAAAATTATGCCTGGTAATGCATCACTTGCCTACTTGTCTTCCCTTTAGGCGATTCACATGTTGCATGTTTTCTCTGTGAGACTTTATTCAACATGTTTTACTTTTGAGTTGTCTTGCAGGATTTAAGACCTTTTGCTCCACCAGGGACGACCAAGGAAGAAATCCTTCTATTTTTCAATCTTTATGACCCTCTGAAAGAGAAGATAAGGTATTTCATCTTGCTTCTCAATAGCAGGAATACTTTCAGTAAAGTAGTGATTTTCATGTTTGAATTTGGGATCTCCTCATTTATTTTGAGAAAACACTGACTGCATGGAAAGGTGCTTTGTACTTTTATTCAATCTAGAGGTCTAAAACAGACATCGTAGAGCATTGAATGTGGCACTGTAGTTAGCATGAGCGTATAAAAAAAAGGAGAAGAATCAGGAGGCCATCATATTAACAGTGTCATTTCAAATTTAATGAATTTGAAACATGAAGTGCTTTTAAACCTTTCATTTCTTTTATGTTGGCAGGTATGTTGGACGGGCTTTTGTAAAAGCAAGTGGCAAGCCGCTGGAGATACTAATGAAGCTAAATGAGTTGGCTGGCTTTTTGCCTGATGAAGAAATTGAACTTTTTGAGGTTAGTTTTCTTTTCTCTTGCTGCCAGTTTTCTAACTCTTAACATATGATATGTGATTTTCCAGGTTTTGTTAATCTCAGGAAATAAGATTTGAACCCAATGTGATGTGCGAACACATTGACAGTAATCTAAGTTTTCGCCGCAGTCAGGTATGTGCAATCTAGCCAGTTGCCAGTTTGGGTTTTTATGCATTTGATGGTGGGGTCAATTTCTTTCAATAGTTTTTTCTTTTAGTTTCTTGATTTATTTGCAATGAGAATTTTGTGCAAATACTACCCGTGTTTTGCAGCTTGAAGATGGGGATATTATTTGCTTTCAGAAATCACTTCAAAATCAAGACAGTAATCAATATCGCTTTCCTGAGGTCCCTTCGTTTTTGGAGTACGTGCACAATCTCCAGGTATGTGCTGCACGCTATTTTTCTGATATAGTTCCCTGGAATATGAAAGATTGTCGCAGTGCTGCGACAGATTTGACGATGGCTATATCTTAATCAGAAGGCATACTACAACAGAACTTGACACAAAGTAAAGGCAGCAAGAGCTAAGAAGTATAAGCAATGCATGCAAATATTTGATAATTATGGGGGGAAGGGTTTAAAAGTATTCTTTTTTGAAGTTCATATGAAAATGATAAATCAATCGTTTATTTTTATTAATGCTAATACATCACAATGTTGGTAATAGCATATAGCACATTTGAAAGTTGATAAGAAATTTTTTCCCCGGTGAGATGGAGAATATCTCCGTCTATTCAAGGAAATTCCAGATCAGATCATTTGAGTTATAATTGGCCCTGCAATAAACACTCATTGTATTGCTTGTCCATCCACAATACAACCATCAAACAACATCATGTGATTCAAACAAACCGTAGATTAGGTTTTAAGTTCATTTTTAATATCCAACGCACAAACACTTCCCTAAATCTCTTCCTTTTACTCGGCGCTCTAATATTGTTCATGATTGCAGGTTATTAAAGATAGTTTTTCTCGAATCCGATCCTTTAATACGTACTTTCGGGGAAGGAAATGAAGTTGCTGACTCTCTTGAATGAATGAACCGAGCCAAATTTCAACATGTTTGCTTATGTACTAGTTCCACCATTATGATTAAAAAAAAAAGAAAAAAAAGAAAGAAAGATCTACTTCTCATATGAAGATAGAGAAGGATGGAACAAATTTTCCAAGACTTTTATCAGCGGCGACTTGTAACTATTTGGTCAGTCTTGGTAATTTAAGTGCTAGTAATAGCACTATGACTATAACGACAATTATTAATATTATTTATACAAATTAAGTGATTTTTAAAATCAAATATAAAGCTTGTGTCAAAGCTTTTGGGTATTCCTAATCTCAATTGAGTCTTGCCCCGGTAAGGTTCAACTTTTTATGTAAAGGTCATGTGTTTCTAAGACGTGGAGATGTTCGTCTAGGGTGATACTCTAACTTTAGTGAAATAAGGCCTTTCCATTATTTTTGCCTTATTGCTCCGATAAAACCTTAACTTTGCAAGTCAATGTATGTTAGCACTCCTTAATCTTTTACTATTTTAAATTTACTAGAGTTCAAAACTCAACGTCAAAAAATATTAACTGAAAATGAACATGCTTTTTGGATTTCAATTACTCTCATTTGTGACCGAAAATAAAACCGCCACGCTTGCCACAAAGGGAAAGTTCCAAACTATATTTTGAAAATTGTCTAAATAAGTAAGCATGCAGCAACTGTATTTAACACAAAGTAGAAGAGTGAGACATATAAATTTATGCCGATATATATGTGGTATATTGAGGGGTAAAATAGATAGAAATGTAGTAGTTGACAGGTTGTTAATTTTTTTTTTTATGAGCATTTGTTTTAATTCAAGTTCACATGAAAATAAAAAATTTATCGCATAATGAGATAATGAAAAATTATTTCACCTTTTTAGTTGGAAGTTAAAGCCCTTTACAACTATACTATAAAGGATAGAAGGGTATTCACCTTTGGAAACTTAGCTACTTACAACATTGAATATTTCTTATTAATATTAAACATCTTAATAATAGAATTAGTCATGTTGTTAATAGTACAAAATATAGTTGAAAATTGTTAAGTAAGACAATTTTTACGATAAGGTGTGAATATCTCACTTTTGTTAATTGGTCTATTAATAATATTCTACTTGTCATCCCATGATACAATAATCTGACATCAAGTATATTCAAATAACCTTTAGACAAGGTGTTACGTCTAGATTTCCAACATATCATTACCTTCGTTTAACGATCGAATATATTTTTTTATGACTACAACAACAATAATAAATTCAGTGAAATTTTATAAGTGGGATTTGAGGAGGATAAAGTCTACACAAATCTTACCTCTACCTTACAACGGTAGAGAGACTATTTCCAAAATAATCTCGTCTCGAGAGAAGTGAAAGTAAAGCAATAAACAAACATTAGCAATAACAAGGTAATAAGACACTGAAGCAAATGGTGCCATGTCCAATAACAAAGATATAAGAATATGACACTAATGACACACCGTGTAATAGCAAGTGGCTAGAAATAGGAAAATACAAGACTAGTACTAATACTAATGGTAAGACTAGACAAATAGGCAGCGTGTCAGCCTACAACCCTAACCTTCGACCTCTACATCATCCTATCGAAAGTCATATCTTCGATAAGCTGAAGTAGCACCATGTACTTCTATGTCTATTTGTAATAAATATATTTTATGTTTTCCATTAGACTCCCTAACATACCAGTATAGAAGAGAGAAAAAACTCCCTTTTAGATGTGTTGAAGTGTTTCTTAACAAAATAATTTTTTTTTTGTAAAACTCAAGCTCAACACATTTATTTAAGTGTAAAGTTATTTCCACCGTTTCACAAAAAATTCCAATAACTAATACTACAAAAATCATGACTTGTCTGAAATAGATCACATTCATCGCACTACCGTATTAACAATAATTATTCCAGCAATATTGAATATCATAAAATAACTTCCTTTCACGCATAACAACAATAACGAAAAACTCAATATTTTTTTATATATGAAATCTAGGGAGAGTAGTGTGTACTCAGACCTTACCCCTATCTTAAAAAGATAGAAATATTATTTTCGATAGACCCTCGGCTCAAGAAACAGTAAAGATAAAGCAACAAGTAGCAAAGAATAATAACAACAATATATTAAGTTAACGGGCGCGAATAACACAACATATAATAGAAAAGAATTATGAATAAGATAATACAAAAATAATTCTAGTACTATTGGCAAGCCTATGAGAAACACACTATTATCTGTTAACCTATAACCCTAATCCTCGACCTCTCTATTATTTTATCGTGGGTCATATCCTTAATAAGCTGGAGCAATTTCTTTCACGCATAAATAAATATAACTTTTTTTACTATAATAGGTGTGAGTTTAGTTTTTACTGTCTCACTTTCTCCTTTCCCTTTTTCTATACCGAGGGAAAATTTCGCGTCATGTAAAAGAAGCAAAATTAAATAAAAAAGGGAGAGAAAAAGTGAGAACAATTTTAAAAAACGACCAGCTTGCAGCCTCACACTGACCGACTGACTGTAGATTACCGGGTTCGAGTAAAAGAAAACTAAAAAAAAGCCTCTTGAAATCCCGAAACTACCCCTACTATAAACCTCTTTCCTTTCACTTACCTCGTCGGCTCTTCCTTTTCTTCATCACACAAGAACTCCAACTCAATAAGTCCCTCGATCCATCCTCCTTTCACGTTTAAATTCCCTCTCACATTCATCGAATTCTCAGTTACCGGAATTATCTCATATTCGCCGAAGATCGTACCGTCACCAGTTCTCCGGCAATGACTCTCCTTACTCCTCCTCCGATAGATGTACAATAGTCTTCCTCTTCATCTCTTTGTAATTTAAGCTCTGTCAATTCAATTTTCTTTTACAGTGTTACTCTTTTTTGCGTATTTTTTGCTAAAAGTAGCTTTGATTGGTGTAATTTTTAAAAGTTTGATTTATTTGATTTATAGGTGCTGAATATAGTCCGCTGTGATTGCGGTGTCAAATTGACCTAAAATTCGTCAGCGTTTGTTACTATTCGAATTCACTTTTTTTCATAGTTTTACTTTGTTTTGCGTATTTGTTTTTTGTTTAAAGTAGTTTTGCTTCGGTGTAGTTCTGAAAATATAGGTGCTGAATATAGTCCGCTGTGATTGCGGTGTGAAATTGACATCAAATTTCTTTAAAACGCGGCACTGACTGATTTTATTAGCTGTGTTGCTGGTGAATGCACGTTCGTATTGTTTTTGTTTGAAGTAGCTTTGCCTGGTGTAGTTTGAAAATGGTGATTTTTTTATATGTTTATAGGTGCTGAATTTAGTCCTCCGTGATTGCGGTGTGATGTTGACCTAAAATTTCTTTGAAACGCGATACTGAGTAACTCATAAGCTGCGTTACTGCGTGAATTTACTTTTTTTCTTACAGTTTACTCTTTTCAGCCCAATGTTTTTGTCTGAAGTAGCTTTATTTTGTGGCGTGTTGCAAAATTTTTGATTCCTTTTTTTGGATGAGCTTAAGTTCTATGCGCTGTCGGTGAAAAATGAATGAACTCAATTAGGGTAATTGCAGGTAACTTTACTTAATAACGTTGATTGATAATCTTGAAGAAATTGGTAAGTAACCTGTTATAATTGGTTAAATGACAGGCATGCTGTAAAAAATTTCATTGCACTGTAGTGCATATAACTTAAATCCTTTTTGGATATATGGTTGCTGAATTTTAAGCTTCTGTGATTACGGCTTGAATTGGCAAAAATCTCTGAAGTTCGATAGTGATGATTAACCCTATGTGTTGTTCTATGAATTCACTTTGATTTTTCAGCTCTACTCTGTTTTGCCTGTTTTTGTTCAAAGGCTCTTTGCTTGTTGGAATTTTAATAAAGAAAGTCATCTTTTAGATGAATGTATGCTGAATTCAATAATCTGATGTGATAGCGGTGTAAAACTTGGCCTGACTATCACTTTTTAAAATGCGAAAGATTGATCAAAGCTGTCCAGCTTTGTTAGATCGAATTAATTGCTTCTTTGGTTTATCTTTGGCAGCCAGAAGAGCACGAAATGCTTGTTCCCAGTTCAGACTTTCCTACTGAGGGACCTCAGCCTATGGAAGGTATCTCACCTACTTTTACGCGCTCGCGCATACACACACACATATGTTTAGAGTAACAATGTATTCATAGTCATTTTATTTGTCATTTGTAGTTTTTTTACTTTACTAGTGGAATACATGTGTATGTTCGCACATCTTTACGTTGATTAATTGTAGCAATGTTGTAATTTGCCGGATAAGACTAATTACTGACCAATATTAGAATGAAATGGAGCCAAATTGAGCAGAATATGTAAAAGATTCATACCACTGACCCCAACGAGTTGGATTGAGTTGTGGTTGATTGATCAATATTGTTATCTTTTTCTCGGTCTTTCAAAGATATTGCATGCTTTATTTTGGGCAGTTGCACCAGCGGACACAGCAAGTACTGTGGATGATCCGGCGTCAGCCCGGTTCACATGGACTATCGATAATTTTTCAAGGTTGAATGTGAAGAAGTTGTACTCTGATGTTTTTAATGTAGGAGGATATAAATGGTAATTATTTTCAACATCCTGCTTTTTAGTGCATTGCTTTACAAATTTAATGCGGATATGATAATTTTTTTATGTACTATATGGTGCATTGTGTCTGGCAGGAGGATATTGATATTCCCAAAAGGGAACAATGTGGACAATTTATCAATGTATTTAGATGTGGCAGATTCTGCAACATTGCCTTATGGGTGGAGCAGACATGCACAGTTTAGCTTAGCTATTCTCAACCGAATTCATAACAAGTTCACAGTGAGAAAAGGTCAGAGTTCTCATTTGTTGTATAAATATATGAACTTTTGGGCATGGGTTTAAAAGGAAGGAAAATCTATAGCTGATTTAACTTCTGTGTAGTTTAAGCCATTTGAATATGGCTTTAGGCTTAGGTTCCTCTGATTTTCCTCATTGCCAGCTGTGGAGAATAATAATTAAACCTAGACTTTCTGGATATCGTATGTCCACAGTGTTTTATGCATACTTTAGATTTTTTTTCTGTCAGTAAGGAACCAAGTATTAAAGGAACTTCCACCCATGTGTTATAATAGGGGCACTTAATATTAAAACACACCACTTAGGTTTTTATGTAGCTGTTAATTCTTTTAAAAATTTATTCATCAATGATGTGGTTGAATGAAATGTCTTATTGCTCTATTCTTCTGTCAACTTGCTAGTTCTCCATGGGTTTCTTTTGTTTGTTTTGCCAAAACTTAATAGATTCACCTTTATCATTATTTTCTTTACCTGTTTTGTTTTTGAAAGGCCTCTTATAATACTGACAAGTCTAATAGATTCTGAAAAGGTTTTTTTATTTCGTTGAATCTCGTTGGTCACCGTGTGGGTGTTGATCAAGACCTACTGTACCAGTCATCTGTAGAGTTAATGAAGACAATACATTTTAACGTTCTTATACATAATTTTTAGCTTATTTTTTTATGTAAATGCCAAAAGCTTTTTGCTTGTAACTATCAGCTCTTTGGACACAGTGTAGAGTTTTCCATGTTAGCCAGAAGTCATTTTGTTTTGGTATAATTTTTAGGCAAGCTACGATCTCCAGTCTTTCAATGGAATAGCAAGCTTCTTTTAGACCATTACTTTCTTCTTCTTTTAGACCATTACTTTCTTTTATTATAGGGTTCTCTGTAAGAGGCAATTCTTGCATTTCAATTGTTTATATGGGCTTATTCACAAGCGAGGGATGAGGTTATCCGACGTATCTTCTCCTCTTCTTCCAGATGCCACTTGTATAGAGGGCTTATGCCATGCAAAGTAGTATGGGGGTAGGGGAAAGTGGGGGGTATATCGTATGTAGCAACTCCTTTTGCTTTTCTGTTAGGAGGTTTATCCATGCCTCAAACCTGTAGCCCAGGTCACCAGAGCCAAAGGAGCAACTGTACTGTTGAACCAAGGGTTGCGCCCTCCCACATGTATAGAGTGCTTGTGCAAATTAGCTTTTTTCTCTAATTTTTTTTTTTGTGGTGGCTGTGTCTGGGCCAGCTTGTGGGCGCATGTAAAATTGGTTTAGTGGTGCAGATCATTTGATTGTTCATACATTGGGGAACAGTACTTTGAATATCCGATCAAAGACCACCTCTGCGATCTTGATGACTGCAATTATTTTGTTGAGGGTCTATGTAATGCATCTTTGGAAGGGACTGCCTAAAGGATCTGACTAGAAATGATTTTGGCCTACTTTTAAGTCTATGGTGTTTACTGTAATCGATTTTGAAGATTCTGCACTGCTTTGTCCATCTTTTTAACTCGACCTTCAATTCTCTCCTGAGAAAGGATTTTAAAGCAGCTTTTTGGAGAAAATTAATTAGATGGTGTGTGTAGTCATTCTCTTGCATTGGAGAGAGATTAAAATCCTGATCAGGGAATTCCTTTAAAGGAAACTTGATAAATAGTCATCTTCTCTTGACTATGTCCTGAATTCATTTTCAATCAGCTTGTGAGATGGTGTATAAAGTTACTCTCTTGTATTTGAGAGAATAAATCCTGATCGGGGGGATTTCTTTAAAGGAAACTTGATTCGATTGTCATCTTTCTTGAGTATATCCTGAATTCGTTTTCAATCAGTTTGGTTGACCTTTCTAATTTACGCTTCTGGAGATATTTTATTTATGATGCTACTTTCCTCTTCCTTTAAGGGGTCTGAATTTATGTCATAGAGAATTGTGATTTGATTGGTATGCTGGCTGTTTTGTTAAATGTTATGATCCTTATGCCAGATACTCAGCACCAGTTTAATGCAAGAGAGAGTGACTGGGGTTTCACGTCATTCATGCATCTTAGTGAACTATATGATCCTGGAAGAGGTTATCTTGTGGATGATGCTGTCATAGTTGAAGCTGATGTTGCCGTGCGTAAGGTCATTGATTACTGGTCCCATGACTCTAAGAAGGAGACTGGTTGTGTTGGCCTTAAGAATCAGGGAGCCACTTGTTATATGAATTCTCTCCTCCAAACACTATACCATATTCCCTATTTTAGAAAGGTTAGACTTGTAGCATGAATGATGTCTTTGATATTATCTTCCTACAGATGGTTAATTTATACTTGTTTCTCAGGCTGTGTATCATATGCCAACAACTGAGAATGACAATCCGTCCAGCAGCATCCCTTTGGCTTTACAGAGCTTGTTTTATAAGCTCCAGTATAGTGGCACTAGTGTATCAACGAAAGAGTTGACAAAGTCCTTTGGGTGGGATACCTATGATTCTTTCATGCAGCATGATGTACAAGAACTTAACAGGGTTCTTTGTGAAAAGCTCGAAGATAAGATGAAGGTAATGGGTCTAATGGAATTGAAGACTTAGAACTTACAAACACCTTTATCTTGGGTGATATACTTCTTTAGCAGCAAGATTATTGTTTTGGATTATTAATTTCTTTTAACTTTTATTTCTCCGGCTCAGGGAACTGTTGTAGAGGGCACAATTCAACAATTACTTGAGGGGCATCATATGAATTATATCGAATGCATCAATGTGGACTACAAATCAACAAGAAAAGAATCTTTTTATGGTAGTTTTAGAACCTACAGAACTAGCTTAATTTTTCTGATGGTTTTTGAATGGAATTTGGAAGACCATTTTATCATTTTATTTATAAAAATGTCTCTTTGGTCAGATCTTCAGCTTGATGTCAAAGGATGTCATGATGTGTATGCTTCTTTTGACAAGTATGTTGAAGTAGAACGCCTTGAGGGTGACAACAAATATCATGCAGAACAACATGGTTTACAGGTTAAATGTCTTTAATGTCCTTAAATTTCTGATATCTGATTTCTTCATAGCTCTCTCGTTGTAACTCCCAGTTTTTACAGGATGCTCGAAAAGGTGTCCTTTTCATTGACTTCCCTCCTGTTCTCCAACTTCAGTTAAAACGTTTCGAATATGATTTTGCACGGGATGCTATGATCAAGGTAATTAATTGATCCCACTTGATTGTACAGGTGTAGGAGACAATCTTTTCTTTCTTTTCTCTTAATTGGATAAGTAGTAAACTAGGAGAAATTTTTAAATTTAATTCAGATTAGTCTTGGCATCCTATAAACGATACATAAATTAGATTATGGCACAAAAAAATGCAATTAGGCTTAGTCTTATCTGTTCTTATGCATTCATGGGAGTTTCCTGTTTATTAGTACCGTAAAATGGCACCTCCTCAGACTTTCATGGACTAAGCAGGCTGAAACTTTTTCTCCATCTGTCTTTCATCTGGAGTTTTACTTTATTTTTTATCTGAATTCATATTTCATGGTAAGGAAGTTCGCTCATCTTGAGATCAGTTTCTGAGGTATTGGTTACAGTGATGGGGCTTTTTTTTTGGTTAGCTTGCTGACTTCTAACTATTTGTTCCCCATGTGATGTTTATTACTGAAATCACTTCTTTTATTGACAATATAGATAAATGACCGATATGAGTTCCCTTTGCAACTTGACCTTGATAGAGAGAATGGAAAATATTTATCTCCAGACGCAGATCGAAGTGTCCGCAATCTCTACACTCTGCACAGGTCTCAATTTGTTCTGTTTTCATGATAATCTTCTCGATGCTAGTTATTGCCCATTTTTTCAAACGCTTTTGGTCAACCTTTAAGTTGAATAATGTGTTGAATTTCTTTTATTTTTTTTCAGTGTTTTAGTTCACAGCGGCGGGGTGCATGGGGGGCACTATTATGCTTATATAAGGCCAACACTCTCTGATCAATGGTATGCAGTTTGTTGCAGTCAGCAGACGTGTTTCTCCAACATCTCTAATTGGGCTTTTGTCAATGTTCTGCAGGCAGCTGACATGCTTCTTCAACATTTATAATTGGGCTTTTCTTGAACATCTATCCTTTTCTAAATGTTCTAGTTTAATTTAGCCCTGCCAGCGGAAGATTTGAACATTTCTAAAGCTTCGTATTTGTTATACTCCATTTTCTATGTACTTCATAGAATTCTTCGGAATTTGTTAAAACTTGCTAAAATTTGAATGTTCCTGTATCAGACATACACCCCTATCCAGTATTCTACCTGTTTGTGCTTGCTTTTGATTGCCAAGCGGTTATGCTGTTGGTCTTCTTGATGGCTGCTTCCCGTTGACATAATGTCTCCAATTTTACTCTCCTGATTCATTATGCATTTCGTCTTGTTAGGTATAAATTTGATGATGAGCGTGTGACAAAAGAAGATACAAAGAGAGCTCTGGAAGAACAGTATGGTGGTGAGGAAGAGGTATTCATCCTATTCCTGTACGCTTTAAGTTATGCTTGGACCTTTTATGTTAAAAGAAGTGTATATCCTGCATTTTCTTTTAGGTTTGTGCGCATTTTAATTGTCATTTCTTGCTAACAGTTACCGCACAGAAACCCTGGGTTCAACAATTCACCATTCAAATTTACAAAATATTCGAACGCGTATATGCTTGTTTATATACGTGAAAGTGACAAGGAAAAGATTATATGCAATGTGGATGAGAAGGAAATAGCTGAGCATCTCAGGGTGGGTTTCTACCCAATACTGTTGATTAGTTTCTCATTCTATTGGTTCAGTCATAGTAATCTTCTATCAACCTCAAATTTCAGATAAGACTAAAGAAAGAGCAAGAAGAAAAGGAACAAAAGAGAAAGGAGAAAGCAGAGGCTCACCTGTATACAATCATCAAGGTTTCTTTCGACTTTTAGTCTCTATCCTTTACTTCTTATCTTTATATTTAGGGAACTTTTAACTGAAGTTAAATCATTTTATTTACAGGTAGCTCGTGATGAAGACCTTGGTGAACAAATCGGAAAGGAGATTTATTTCGATCTTGTGGATCATGATAAAGTGCGCAGTTTCCGTATTCAGAAACAGATTCCTTTTACTCAATTCAAGGTACATTTATCTTGCTTTTGCATTTCTTTTGCTCATAGATTTGAAAATTTATAGCCATACTGCTGTTATTAAATATGCGGAGCAATTGTATGTACTTCATGGGATGCATTCAGTTTGACCGTGTTAAATAAAGAAGTGTCATGTCAAATTTGTTGCTTCTACAAGTAGAGATATGGAATGTAAACTTCGATACTTGTGCTTTATATTGAGTGAAAAGATATAACTTCAAGTTCTGAGTGCTATATAGGTAGAAAATGAGGAGAATACAATAACCAAAAATTCAGGAGAACACAGAGTTCTCATGGTTAGGATTGAGGTTCACTAAATTATTTATGCCCTCTCAGCAGACAAGATAAACTTATTTCTTATGACTGTCATTGGTTAAGCACTGTAAGTCTTAAGTATGGCATTTGTCTGATGGTATGTCTGTTTTCAGGAGGAAGTTGCAAAAGAATTAGGTATACCAGTGCAATTTCAACGTTACTGGCTATGGGCAAAACGCCAGAACCATACGTATCGGCCTAATCGTCCATTGACAGCTCAAGAGGAAGCTCAATCCGTAAGTTCTGTCTTCCAATCCTATCTCCTGCAGTGTACTCTGTGCCTGAATTATGACTGCAGTTCTACTGGTGATGCTCTCTGCACCTCAAGAATCTTCCAATCATGTTTGGTTTTCCACATAAATTTTGTTCTTGGCTTATCCCATCACATGACAAAAAGATATTATAATCTTTTTTATAAGATCAGTAATTTTATTAAGGCAATACCAAGAAGGTATTGCGAAGGTACAAACCAGAGTTACGGACATTTCAATACAGAAATATCACATTTAGTTCAGAGATTCTAAAAAGTCTAAAATATCTGTTACATTCATCCTCCCTTGCACCAGAAAAACAGATTTTGCAAACATCTATATTTGATAAAAGCCAAATGTTGTTTTCCCATGTCCATCCCTATTAGCTATCCAAACCTGGGCAGCGCTTCCATGTCCATCCAAGAACACAGGCTCCAATTATTCTAGTCATTGACTTATTTCATTGATTTCCCTGTCATTGAAATTCCTCCTAAATTACAGCTCCAGCCATCTCAGTAAAACAGTCAGCAACCATACAAAAAAACAAAAAAGAATAATCTCAGCATGGTATTCTTGCCAGTGGTATGGAGCTGTAGGTCATTACTATACAAATCCTTATACGGTCTGCGCCTATATGGGACAGTTTGATTCATCAATTTCTCTTTCTTGATCTGTCATCTACCCAAAGAAAAAGGCTGTGGGTAAGGTTGTATCTTAGCAAGAACAAAGAAAGAAATACTGATATGTAGACGTCAATACACTAAGGAACATAATTATTATGGCAATCGTAACTCCGTTTTTGAAAATTTTGGTTATGAACTTCACATTCACCAATTTCGCCTTGCTTAGTGAAATAGATGTCTTCAGTCGTTAGTGAATAAGATTTTAATTTTTCTGATCTTGTTGGTTCATCCATGGCTGGTTCACAAGTCCATTGATCTGTCTCCGTCTCTGTCTCTCTCTCACACGCACACACTCTCTCTCTCTCTCCAGACATTTTTTGTATTGGGTTAAGTGTTGGGACCCCTCAGACCCCCTTGAAAGTGATTTTCTTGAAGTGTGTAAGAATTATTGCTGGTATTACGATCATTTTTGTCTGGTAATCTTTCTTCTGTAGTGCATGCTGTGTACAATCTGTAAACAATGGGAGTGCTTGATTAAGTCGGTGTTAATGATCTTACATGAAATGTTTTTAGGTTGGCCAACTGAGGGAGGTTTCAAATAAAGCGAACAATGCTGAGCTGAAACTGTTTCTGGAAGTAGAATTTGGCCTGGTAATGTATCACCTTCCTATTTGTCTTCCCTTTCGATGATTCACATGTTGCATGCTTTTTCTGTGAGGTATTATTCTTCATGTTTACTTTTGTGTTTTATTTTTCTTGCAGGATTTGCAACCTTTTCCTCCACCAGAGAAGACCAAGGAAGATATCCTTCTATTTTTCAAACTTTATGACCCTCTGAAAGAGGAGATAAGGTATTACATTTGCTTTACTATAGCTGGAATACTTTCACTAAAGTAGTGATTTTCATGTTTGAATTCGGGATCTCCTTATTTATTTTGAGAACACATGACCTGATGCTTTGTACTTTTACTTAATCTAGAGGGGTCTAAAACAGACATTGTAGAGATTTGAATGTGACACTGTAGAGCATGAGTATACAACGAAAAAGGGGAAAAACTTCTTTTGGACTTGATAAGGTCATCATATTCATAGGGTTTATTCCAAATTTTAATGAATTCGAACCTTGGAAGTGCTGCAAAAGTCCAACTGCTTTGGGCTGCATATGTGAGAAGCCATGCTGTGGATGAGGTTTTTTTTTGAGAATTGGTAATTGTACTGATAAAAAGCACCAAGAACGTGCAAGCAAAAGTATTTACAGATCAAAAGCAAAAAATTGTCCCTTCTCTTCTTAGAGGGATCCTATCAGATCTAACAGCTCCTCTGTTTCACTGGTAAAATTCTGCTTACACCAAAAATAAAATAAAAGTATGGTTCATTTTGATCTTTTGAATGGTGCTTTCTTTTTCTTCAAAGCACCTCATATTCCTTTCCCTCCAAATGGACCACCAAATACAAGAAGGTATAGTGCCACCATTTCCTATTTCTTGTTCCTGCCCTTGATGTTTAGCACTTCAAAAGCTCAGTTGTGTCTCTGGGCATGCACCACTTAAGTCCCACCATGTTAAAGAACACTGTCCTTTGGTCAGTGTTGTAGCAGTGTAAAAACAAATGATCTATGCTCTCTGAACTTGATCCACTGAAAAAGCACCTGGAGTACAATTGCGATCCTCTTCTTTGTAAGTTATCCTGGGTCAAGAATGATTTAGAGGTCACCAACCATGAGATACACACCCTCGTAAGGAGCATTAGTTTTCCAGATCTGTTTCCAAGGCCAAAATTATCCTGAAGTTCTCCTGAAATCAAGCTACCATAGCAAAGATTTCACTGTAAATTGACTTCTGCTTTTTCAGTTTCCAAAACATCCTGTCCTGGCATAGTGACAGACCTTGGAAATTCTCCAGAATCAATAGCAGTTCAGCAAGTCTACCCATTTCCCAGTAACTTAAGGTCCCTTAAAAGTTGAGGTTCTAACCATCACTGCCTCTGTGGGGCACTATTGCTTCTAGCATCAGGTAAAGTGTATGTCAGGCCAACCCTTCGAAGGAGCATGTCCAATCCAGCTGTCATTCAAGAAAGAGGTCTTCCGCCCATCCCCATCTTTGAAACTAATGTTGTCCATAAATTATTGTCACAGGTTCCTGATATTCCTCCAAACCCCAACACCGTAAAGGATGCTAACAGACTTAGTAATCTAGGGACCATCAACTCCATACTTCTCACTGAGGCTTTTGTTGGTCTTTCTCCCTTCAATTTCCTTTTTGTTGTCAGGTATGTTGGACGGCTTTTTGTTAAAGGAAGTGGCAAGCCTCTTGAGATATTAACAAAGCTAAATGAGTTGGTTGGCTTTTTGCCTGATGAAGAAATTGAACTTTTTGAGGTTAGGTTTTCTTCTTCTCTTGCTAGTAGTTTTTTAACTCTTAACATATGATATGTGATTTTTCATGTTTGGTTATTCACAGGAAATAAAATTTGAACCCAATGTGATGTGTGAACACATAGACGGGAAGTTGAGTTTTCGCGGCAGTCAGGTATGTGCAACCAAGCCAGTTGCCACTTTGAGGTTTTTATGCCTTTGGTGTTGTAGTCATTTTCTTTCAATAGTTTTTCTTTTTTGTTTCTTCTGCTGGATTTATTAGCAACAAAATTTTTTTTGCAATACCACGGTTTTGCAGCTAGAAGATGGGGATATTATTTGCTTTCAGAAATCCCTTCGAAATCAAGACAGTGAACAATATCGCTTTCCTGAGGTTCCTTTGTTTTTGGAGTATGTTCACAATCGCCAGGTATGTACTGCACACCGCCTTTCTGATAGTGTTTGCTGGAGTATGAGAGGTTGTTACAGGCAGTAGATTTTGACAGTGGCTCTATCTTAGGTTTCATGCCTGCTATACTTTATTTTGCTCACTTTGACCCAATTTAGGATCCTAGTTCGACTGGGACGGAGTTCGAGAAAAAAGTTTCTGTCTATTTAGTTGTATTTTTCAAAAATCTTGAGTATTTTCATAGTTACAAGCTCTATTGGATGGCTTACAGGTTGTTCGTTTTCGTTCATTGGAGAAACCCAAGGAGGACGAGTTCAGTCTTGAGTTGTATGTATCTGGTTTTGTATTAGAAGTTCTAGATTTGTATTTATTGTCAACTCCTTCCATTAATTGATGACACATGCTTCTAGGTCAAAGAAGAATAACTATGATGAAGTTGTCGAACACTTAGCTCGCCATCTTGGCTTGGATGATGCATCAAAAGTAAGGCTTACGTCACATAACTGCTACTCACAGCAACCAAAACCGCAGCCAATAAGGTATCGTGGAGTTGATCGTCTCACAGAAATGCTCAGTCACTATAATCAGGTATTCTGTCTATTTTGGCTTTCCCTAGATGTGTAAGTACCTTTTACTCATACAGTTGTTTATTACTAGCTACTGCTGACATCATATCTCCTCTTTGAAGACTTCAGATATTCTGTATTATGAAGTCCTGGATATTCCTTTACCAGAGCTTCAGGGCTTAAAAGCTCTCAAAATTACTTTCCATCATGCTGCCAAAGATGAAGTGAGTGCTGAATGTCATTCTTTATGCGTTTATGATACATTTTTTCCTCATCTTTCTGTAATATAATCTTGGACAATTTTCAGGTCACTATCCATACTATCAGATTGCCAAAACAAAGTACCATAGGAGATGTCCTTAACGACCTGAAAACAAAGGTAGTTTGGAGTTTTCTTGTGCTTTAGAACTGGATGCCTTTGAACTCTCTCCCCCCTCCACAAATAAGTTAAAAAAGTCTATAAACATGTTGTGGGAACTAGGAGAAAGGGGAAAAACTGACCTTCTCTCTTCTGTAGTAAGAAGATCACTCATCTTATCTCTTGTTATGGAGCAGGTTGAATTATCAAGGCCGGATGCTGAACTAAGATTGCTGGAAGTTTTTTACCACAAGATATATAAGGTATTCCTTTTACTGTGTTTTTGGATCTGCTGAGATGCTTCTCGCTTCTCAGTACTCAGATCAGCTTACTTGTTGTATATTTTAATCTCTTTTACTTCTTTCTTTGTTTTCTAGAGGACACTGTTATATGGTGCTTGAGGCAGTAGAGGCCAACCCAAAAAAAAATTAGATTAAAGAAAAGAAGAATATCATACATGTGTCTGTGTGGATTTATGCTTTAAACATGATTTACTCTGTATGTGTGTGTGTGTGTGTAATTAAACAGTGGACATATGTTTTGTCAAAAGAGGTAAAGAAATTCACGAAAGGACATGATGTAACAATGTTTTCCAGTTTGCCCCTTGGTAGCATTTGTAACCTTGCATCCGCTTTTTTACTGCAGATTTTTCCCCTTAATGAAAGGATTGAGAACATAAATGATCAATACTGGACTCTACGTGCAGAGGAGGTAGGTTTTAATATCTAATTTTTGCTTCCTTAGTTTATTCACAAGAGCAGGTAGGATTTACTTTCTGGCAGTGGATCTATATGAATGCCACTTGTTCCCTGCTTTTTATTTTCTTTTCTCATTTCGAGCTTCAATCTTCATGATTGTTTCACTTCTTCCCTGCTTGACCATCTAGCATAATGTACTGAAACATGACATATGTAGTCAGATATTTTTGGTCATATGAATATTTTCTTTATCTTTACCTCTCTTTGTTTACATCCGTCCAGAGTACTCTGTTTTGATGTCATTGATATGCCATAAGTATGTTTTATTTTCTATAATCAATGTTATGAATTCTTTTTAACTTGATTTATTTTCTATAATCGATGTTATGAATTCTTTTTAACTTGCTTGTGTAGGCTCCACTTAGAGTATAAACTTGTAATAGCTGTAGCATAGATTTTACAGATGTTTGCAAACTACTAACACACTTTCCGCATTACAGATTCCTGAAGAGGAGAAAAACCTGGGTCCTCATAGTCGATTGATTCATGTTTATCATTTTATGAAGGACACATCTCAAAATCAAGCAGTAAGTACATGTATAAAAATATTGTTGCAATAATTGTTTATTTCAAGGGAGGTTCTTTGTTATTTGTTCCTCTCTTTTTTATTTTTCCTTTTTTTCATTCCTATCTATTGTGTTTACAGCAAATACATAACTTTGGTGATCCCTTTTTCCTGGTTGTTCATGAGGGTGACACATTGACTGAAGTTAAAGTGCGTATTCAGAAAAAGTTGCAGGCTCCAGATGAGGAGTTTTCAAAGGTATTCAATCATCATGCCTTTGCATTTCTCTTATTATTTAGGGAATTGTTATCTCGGAAATTTTCCGACTTATTTTTTGGTATAAGTTTATAATTTTGTTCTTCTTCAAATTCTTTGACCTGTGCTACTTTTGCTCTGAAGTGGAAATTTGCATTTTTATCCATGGGCCGTCCGGAGTACCTCGAGGATTCGGATGTCGTGTCCAATCGTTTTCAGGTAGGTGCTGCTTCCTTTCCGTCATCTTTGTTGATGTGTAGCCCTCATCATGTGTTTGATTATCTTAATTTTCCAATCGGTTCGCAGAAACGAGATGTGTATGGTGCTTGGGAGCAGTACCTTGGATTAGAGCACACTGACAATGCTCCAAAAAGATCACATGCTGCCAACCAGGTATGCACTTGTGCTTTATGCGAGAGTTGTCAAAATTTTGAAGCATATCTATTAGAAACCTTCTGAAGATTATTAGGTCTTTAGCACTATAGTGGAGCAAGAATTTTAACATTGTCGAAAGAAAATTGTGCTTGACCCCGGGGCACTAACTATACTACAGAAGCTAATTATCCAAGTTCCCTAAACTTTTGAAGGGGAAGAAACAAAATTTTTGAGGGTCTCTTTTGTTACATGGGTTGGGGTTGAGCAAGGTTTATCACCATCGGTTATCTTGAGAGAACATCTTTTGGAGTTTTTGGCCATGGCTATCTTCTGAAGAATACTTGTATGCTTGAATGTTTACTTGTATAATAAGATCATTTCATGATCTTGATTCTTGATTGCTTATATTTTGTTTTTCGTATAATAATTACCTGTATCTCATAGATCTGGTAATCAATTTAATCCATGGTTTAAGATCAAAGAATTTCTCAGTTCAGAATTGTTTTGTTTAGAGGACGTGAGTTCAAATATACATACTATCTTTTTTTGCCATGCATACTATTTATTCAAGAGTGAATTTCCCTCGAATTACAAAGCCGTGTTGTTTATTATGTGTACTATTTCCTGTTTCTTTGTGACATGTATAAGTGATTAATATTGGTGCTGCAGAACCGACACACTTTTGAGAAGCCTGTTCGGATCTACAACTAGATAATCTTCCAGCTCACTTCTACATTAGCTGGATGACCATCTTCGAAGGAAGCGTACCATTCTGCAAAGAAGGTGCTCTAGGTTCAGCAAAAGATACCAGCACGGCAGTTAATGTGAGGATGTCACCGTCCTCCAAGGAAGTTAGGTATATGCTGAGATTTCATTGAGCAAGCACCCGTTTTTGGCTAAGGGAGTTTGCTTGCAAATTGGTACTTCAATTGTAATGTAGGGAGTGGATACGATTTTGGGTTGGTTTGTATAGAATATAGCTGTTGCTTTTGACTTCTCCTATTTTAGAGAGAACACCTATTCCTTACATATCTCTTTCTAAGATATTTGACCTTCTCAGTTATTTCTCCCCCTGAATGTTTGGTTCTAGGATTGGCAGAGATAGGAAATCTGTAAAAGGTTAGATTTACTTAGTTTCTGGGTTTTCCAGATTTCATGCAACAAAGAGCTTGATCATGATGCTGGTAGTTTTTACTCTGGCCTTGTTTAGGATTACCTGAACACACTTATTTCAATACATAAATTCAAGTATGGTATCATGTTGAAACCAAATTATAGTTGCTTATAGTTTCTAATTTATGGCCATTTCCATACATTTTTACTGCTCTAATGGATGGTTTACGTATTCTCCCTTCTGATAATAGAAGCGATTCTTTCCATATGGCTGCACTTGCGGTGTTATTGTGCTGGGGCTTCTATACAGCAAGGAAGTGGGGGCCTGGTGCAGTATATTCATGAAATGGATGGGAAAGGATGCTCTGCGACGAATATATATTGAGTGGTTAATAAATACTGGCCAAATTCATAAGCGGTCTCCTAAACTTGTTTGATACTTTTATCTTGACACCTCGTCAACGAACCCTTTTTCTTATTACACACTTAAATCTTAATAGATATGTACCTATTAAACACAAAATGATAGCTAGTTCAAAAATATGGTGCGCATAACTCGCACTAAAGTGGTGGAGGGACGAATGAGTTGATGACATGTGGGCGGAGATGGAGGGACGCGGATAATGTGTAACACCAATATGTTCAGGTGCCCAAGTTGGAAAAAATTATGATTTGGGGTTCTAGTATGCGCACAAAGAAAGTGAAAAACACAGTCTTTGCCATGTCGTAAAAAGTGTCTAATGGGTACAGACCTTGAGTGGTATAGGTGTTCAATAGATATTAGTCCTAGCTTAAGTATCAAATGAAAATGTCGAATAGGTTTAGGGGCCGTCTTCGTATTTGCCATTTGGCTCTAAATATTTACATGCTACACTCCGTTGTCTGCCTTTAAGTTACAGGGGCAAAGCCCCCAACCAATCTTTCTTTTTTACTTCGAGTTCTTGATCTTTGGTGTCTGTGGAGCAAAGAAAGCGGGGGCAAACAAGTATAAGTTAGTTGGGAAAGATGACGCCGCTCAAATCACACTAAGGGGTCGTTTAGTCAGAAAATAAGCTATATTGGGCTTAGTTATACTGGGGTTGGTTATCTTTGTATTATTTCTTATGACTGTTTGGTATGTTGTATTAATCTTGGGATTGTCAATTTGATTGCTTTATCCTATAATAACTTATTATGGGATTTCTATTTTACCCTCTGACAAGTATAATTTATCTAGATACTATTTTTAATTTGGGAATAACTTATCCTAGAATTAGTAACCAAACAAAGGATAAGCTTGTACTAAATGTTTATCCCATGATTATTTTTGTTTATCTATCATACCAAACGACCCCTAAGTATATAAAATCCAGTATTTATACTAACCCAACGAATAAAAAAATAGTAATACAGGTTTTTCACATAAATTGTTATTATTAAACCGTGGATAAGTAATAGATTTTGTCACTTTTATGTATCACTTTATTTGTGCAGAAAATTCCCGGGAAAACCAGTGACCATTATCATTAGAGTGAACACTGGTTAACCTGTTCATTGTGCAATAGTTCACCAGCCACATAGGAGACGCACTAGGCAAGCTTTGTAGTGAGGGGAATCGGTATTAGATCTCCCAAGTGAAAAATCACTCACCCAACCAATCAACTTAAAAACTTGTAAACATGGAGCACGGTTAAATTTTTACCGTAAAATCTTTTGTACTGTCGGTGGTAGATAGAATTTGCTCAAGACCACGTTTACATAGTTATAAAGACTGAATGAATGTTATGCAAGAAGAACGCCTGGTGGAAATAGGGTTTGGGGGTCGATGTCCTGGAGTTTTTTCCTTTTCCTTAGAAGCATGAACGAGTCAAAGACTTTGGGCCAAAGAGAAGACTAATTCTGGTTTATTTTAGTATCTATCAAATGCTTAATTTTCAAGACATGCCAAGGGCAATTATCTCAAAATTACATACTTCTATATTGTATTAAATATTAATGGTCAAATATGACACTTTCCCATGTGATATAACTACCGACTTTCCAGCAAGCTTCATTCCGTTCTAGTCAGTCATCAGAGAAAATTCATGTACTTTTCACCAACTTTCTTGTTTGTGTTCCCTCGACACTTTTATATATGGATGGATTCGAAAGAGAAGAAGGATAATTATTTTCATATTTTATGTATTCCGAATTCCATCTTTTCCGATCAGCATTTATCATCGTGACGTACGTATTTTGGGTATACACAAGAATATAGTTAGTGGGACAGGCCATAATGTTAAACTTATGATCTGTTATTCAGTCCATATTGACCTGAGTAAACTTTGAAAGTTTGAGTCAAAAAAGAAGACATGTAACCTATTACAACAGCTAAAATATGTCGAGCGTAATTTTTCTTTATATAATTAAATATATACGTAAGTTAAATCCTTATTCTCAAAATTTACCCAAGTTTGTCCTTTTTTATTCCTTTTTTCCCCCCAAGTTTGTCCATTTTACAATACATAATCTTTTCTAACTCCACATTTTAAGATGACATTTTTAAACCCTAAGTTAATCAAAGGATTAGAATTATAGAGGTTGACCACCATACTGGAAGTGTCAAACACATGAAGCCAAGCTGGCCCAGTGACTTTCTTTTTATTTTTTATTTTATTATTTTATTTTCCTATTTGCTATTTTTTTAGGTGGTCTACTGACTAATTCCTCTCTCTCATACACAAACAAACGTTACGTACACCTTGTCCTGTACTATTATGAAAAACCCAAAATGTGCTTAAATTTCAAGCATACGTGTTTTCGTTTATCCACCATTATTTGTCAAACTTCAAAGCGCGGATTTTATCAGTCAAATTCTTAGCATTTTCCCATGCATCGAACATATATATATATATATAAATCACTTAATATTCTTCATCTCCATTCACTCACCAAACCCTCTTCCTCAAAGAAAAAACAAGACTAACTACAATTAAGTTGATTTTCTTTCTTGATTCTCACCGAAAGCTTGGAGCATTCTTGTGGAAATTCAAGTATTTTTTATTTGATTCTGCAATTCTAAAGCGTACAAGATCTGCAACGTATTGAAGACATAAATTTCTTAAGGACGGTGAATACACTTCAGAGTCACTAATTTTCTGCTAATTTTTTCCAACAGCGACCGGGAAGGAAAAGGGGACCTAAACACTAGGTATTCCTGTTGCATTTCTGCAAAGAGAGTGTTTTCACGCCTTAATTCTTTACTTACAAGTTACAGAACGGGCAATTCTACAGCCGGTCCAAGGATAATCTTGTCATTTAACATGACAATGGCACTCAAGAAATACAACTGCTGCAGATCAATAGCTTATTTCTTCATATCAATCCTCATTTTCTCTAATTTTCAAAATGTTTATGGATTGAGGATATTAGAAGGAGACGAATGGTTAAAGAAGAATACTGATTTGATCATTCAATCACTTCCAAGAGGTTCAGTTCCATCCAAAGGAGCAAATCCATGCACCAATATTCCTGGTGGCAAAAAGAAAGGTCGATGTATGTTGGCTCAAAATGAAGGAAAAATTATTATTGCAAGTCAAATTGACAATAATAATAATAATAATAATAATAATAATAATAATAATAATAATGAAGAAATAGCTCCATTAGCTTATCCAGGAATCAAGATGGTTCGTTTTGGAACTGCAAATTCTGAAAATAATAATACCCAAAAGCAAGAATCAAACCATTCTTAGCTTGATCTTATTCTTTTGGAAATTTATAGGATATAGTTCCAGTGTAAATTCTCCAAATTCTTCTAACTTGGTCTCTTTACTATTGTTTTTTCTATAAAAATAGTTTTAATGTAAGATTGGAGACAACCGAAAGCATCAAAGACGAGGGTAACCTCCGGTCCTTGTTTGTATACCATTCATTAATTTATACAATTCTTTCATTCTTTAATTTCTCTGTTTTGCCCTCAATTTTATGATAATTATAAATTTCTTTTGTTTTGTGGTGGGATGTAAAATTTCTTTGGTTCGATTTTCTCATCTATCAAACCAAACCTATTATGTTGGTTTCTAAAGTTATACATCAAATCGTTGAGTGCATGGTAAAAGATATTTATGTACTCAAATTATTTGAAAGGTATTTATAAATATGAGAATTATTATCACATGATAAATTACACTGTCCATAAGTTAGTTCTGTTTTTTTTTTTTTTTTTTTTTTTTTTTTTTTTTTTTTTTTTTTTTTTTTTTTTTTTTTTTTTTTTGTTGGGTTTGTGACTTTGTCAATGTAAATTAGTTAATTAATCTTTCTATCTTGAAAGTATGAGCATGTGCATGCCAACGAGGTCATTTTAAATTAAAATACCTTTTTTTTGGTAGTTGGATAATTCTTTCGAAAGTAGTACTAATTTCTTAAGAGTTTAACTTTATATTGAGAATATAAATTTTATTTACACATATCCAACCGTATATACGTAATAGAAGTTATAACTTGGAAAGTAAGGCAACTTGTATGCTATGACAAGTGAAAATACACTAATAATGTAATTCCAAATGAGTAATAGCCCCTTTCCACAATTCCATATCTGTCGGATATTTTACACCTTTGACTAAAGTGGGTAGGCACCTAAAAATGGTTTGAGTTCATTTGAAAAGTGTTACTGATGCATTTCGACTTTTTTCTTTGGATTTAATTAAGTTATACTAATTGACATTGTAAATATTTTTTATTATATTTCTAGAGATAGACTTTTCTATAAACATAACAAAATGTTGGATAAGGATTTCGAAATAAGAAACTCATATATCAAACTGGGAAACAGCTAGGGACCTAAATGGCTAGGAGATCAATGTGATTTAATCTTATGACTTATCACACTGCATTTCAAATGCTTATGTTGAATCATGAATAACTTAAAAATTTAACTTAATAACAAATATTACTGTGCCTCAATTTCACTCTAGTTGGCATCGACTCTTTTAATTTTCACTATAGATTTATCTCATTTTCATCCATTTAATAGGTAAAATTTTCATGTGTCATCCAATTTTTTATTAACCATTAGATTTGTACCTATTTAAAAAAAAAAGTTTAATTAATACATAATTTTTGGATAACTTCATATACATACACTTTATCTTCTTTTTTTATTGTTATTTTCTTCTTCTTTACGCTTAGAGTTTCTTCTTCCTAGTTGCAAAATAGGTTTGTTAATTTTGACAATTTGATGATTGAGATTTGTTATTTATAATGATATTTGAAAGTTATGTTTCAAATTTAAACTCATTTATAGTAGATTTGGGCATTGAATCATGTATTAGATAGCTGAAATTCGAAGAATAAATTTATGTTTCAGAATTTAAGATTCCAAATCTGGAGTTGTAATAGATTGAACTACTTAAAATTTGAATTTTCTGAAGTTGCATTTGAAAGATGAAACATTTTCATATTTGATTTCTGAAGTTGCATTTGAAAGATAGAAGAACTTCAAATTTAATTTCTGAAGTTGCATTGAAGAGATTGAACTACTTCAGATTCGAACAAGTACACTTTACAAAATTTTATGCAATATGAGTATAACTTCAATGGTGGCCCCAAAAGTGGGTATATATGAAAATGCCCCATTTGATTGGTAATTAGTAGCTATCAGAAGGCACACTTTTGCGCTCTAGCAATTAATCATAAATTGACGAATTAACCTAAATATTATCAATATTAACCAATTAGCTATTTGTAGCAAAAAAAAAAAACTACATTTTTACTTTTTTTTGAGTGGAGTGTTATTAGAATAGAATGGGTACATCTTAAAGAGTTTGAACCTCAGTTTGGGATGATTCGGTGGAGTTTTGAGGTGATTTGAATTAAAAATTCGAAGTAGAAGATGAACATGAAAAAATAATATGTGTATCATTTGTGTGTCATATTTGTATCAAATCTGTATCGCGTGTATATTCATACATACCTGTGTGTGAGATACATGTGTAATACATGTGTCGTAGAATAATTTTTTGAACTCGATTTTAACTAGAATTTTGATACCAAATCAATCCAAATCACCTCCAATCTTCCATAAATTTTGTATATTGACTCATCTATATGTTTTCAATAAATTTTAACCATACCCATTGAAAAATGTCCTTTTTTGCTTAGATTTTTAAAAACTTCTCTCTCTCTCTCTCTCTCTCTCTCTCTCTCTCTATATATATATATATATATATATATATATATATATATATATATATATTTGTTTGTATTTCATCACTTTGTTTGCTACTTCATCCACGAAATTTTTTTCCCGTCTTACCTCTAATGTTGTTGATTATGCTTTAAAATATGGAAGGAGATATTTACGTGTGATTCTTAGAGAGAACGAACTTTATTTATTTGAGTTTTCAATTTTTATATGTGCTTGATTAATTTTGATAAGCGTATAATTAATGGCTAAAAATTGATAAGTTAAAACTTATCTGAGACATTTCTGTAAGATTCCCTAGAATTATTCGTTAGACATTTTCACAAAGGCTCTTCGGCCCAACTAGATAAAATTTCACAAGTATTTCATTTTTCCACTCACAAGACTAAAATTAATCCTGTTTCCTCTCTGATTTTCAATCCAGAATTACATGCTTTTAAAAGTCTACATCTGTCCAATTTTAGCTCAAATAATTCCAAATTTTATTCATTCGAAGGACAATATCGTAGGAATGAAACTTGCCATAAATGCACAACTCTCTTTGACAAAAAAGGGTTGGTCAAAGATGTCTATTCTTGAGTGTGTTGTCTACTCAAGAGTTTAAGATACTGTTTGGAAATTTCCTGATCTTGATTAGATTTAGAAATGATCCAGTTCTTACTTAATTTAATTTGCTTGAATCATAGTTATCACTTCATTACTGTATTTGAACAATATTTATTAGACATCGACCTTGCAGTTTGGTGAGATAAAGTTTACAATACTGATTGAAAAGATGACTCAAACATAGATTAACGGTTTGCACTTAATTTTGTGTATGATTTCTATCTGCATATCCATTTTCTGCCCAGCAAACTTTAAAAAAATCTTTTACCTTTATATTTCTCATATTCTTTTGCATTAATTCATTCCATTTTTTTATTTTCATTTTTAACTTTCTTCAAACTGGTATAAGCCTTTTTAGTCATTAATTAATTGAAGAACATAGACATGACATTGACTGTGGATGTGAACTCAACACGTCACTAAGTAATTCTTTGCTTTATATTATTCCACATAATTGGTTACTGAAATTTCCAAGTGTTTACGGATGTAGTATAGTTGCAGTTATGAAATGTCAAATTCCTATGTACTGTGAAAGTCTCATGAACATATATGTGCTTTGACTGAAATTTTCAATTAGTTGTCTGTATGGTGTCGAATTTGGGACCGCCTACGTAGGGACAAATCGGGCTCGAGTTTATACAGTCGGTATCAATCGTAATTACTGCTCGGTAAATCGGGGTCGAGGTATCAAAGATCAAAGGTCGAGACCGAACAACATCGATTCAGAACATGAAGCCACGGTATCCGAGATGAGTCTATCAAGCTCGATCCCGAGAAAATGTCCTGGGATAAGTTATCAAAGTTGGATGACGAATGGACCGGAAATTCCGTGATAAGTAAGCATCTCGGCGGGAATCACGGCATCAATCAATATGATCGTTAAATCAGCAAATCAAGAGATATTTTACCTTGTAAACAGATTCTTGCCTTGTATAAAAGATTATCCCCACGCTATATAAAGGGGCAAGCTAATTGTTCAAATGGATCACAAAAAAAATAACCATCAATACAAAGAAAAAAGTCTGCTTCTATTATTTTATACATTATTTTATCCGCCTGTTTTACATTCATATTTATAGTTCATCTTGGAAGAATCAGTCAAGGCCAGGATCATACATGGCTTGTGGTTTGCATTTTTTTCCCATTTATTTACTGACTTTAATTTCCATTACATTATTCGTTATTTGTATCAAACTAAATCACTTATCCTTAAAACCACGTACAAATTCAATTATTATCCGAAGCCAAGGGTAAACAGTTTGGCGCCCACCGTGGGGCTAAGGATAATAGTGACTGTTTGATACAATTTTTTGTCACACAAATTGTTTTACACTTGCTCTTCAAAGTATCTCTGATTTCAGGTTACAGTACAGCTATGTCGCATTCACAATCTATGATTTTGTACACAGACAATGAATTTGATCATCAAGGCGAAAACAATAACACAGCACCCGGTGATGAAGTTTCGATCGACGCTAACTCACAAGTAGCAGTTGATGCAGATCAAACTACTGGCCCGTCAAATAGCGTTCGTAGGGAACCTCGATCAACGACACAGGATCCCCAAAACGACGAAAGGGACGGGATCAGCCTCAGAATGATCTTTGATATGTTGCAAGGTCAGCAAGCAGCAATTGCTCAATTACAAATTCGAAGCCAAATATCGAACAAAGTTGAGCTCGGCCCTTCTTGGGGAATTGTTCCCAGGAATGAACCAGTTACAGGAGAGCCGAATGAAGGTGAATCGGGGGCAAACTCCGAAATTATGAGGATGCTCGAGGAATTAACCAGACGAGTAGAATCCGGAGAGAAAAATCAAGGCAAACGATAAAAAGGTGGAAACATACAACTCCAGGGTGGATCAAATACCAGGAGCACCCCCGATATTAAAGGGCCTAGATTCCAAAAAATTCATACAAAAACCTTTCCCATCGAGCGCCGCTCCAAAACCAATACCCAAGAAATTCTGCATGTCGGAAATCCCCAAGTACAATGGAACAACTGATCAGACAAGTATGTGACCGCATACACATGCGCTATAAAAGGGAACGACTTAGAAGACGACGAGATCGAATCCGTTCTTTTGAAAAAATTCGGAGAAACCTTGTCGAAGGGGGCCATGACATGGTATCATAACTTACCCCCTAATTCCATTGACTCTTTCGCTATGCTTGCTGATTCCTTTGTAAAAGCACATGCAGGTGCCATCAAAGTGGAAACGCGGAAGTCGGACCTGTTCAAAGTCAGACAAAAGGATAATGAGATGCTTAGAGAATTCGTATCTCGTTTTCAGATGGAGTAGATGGACCTGCCACTGGTCACCGACGATTGGGCTGTTCAGGCCTTCGCCCAAGGGCTCAACATTCGAAGCTCGACAGCTTCACAGCAACTCAAGCAAAACTTGATAGAATATCTTGCCATCACATGGGCCGATGTACATAACCGATACCAATCGAAAATCAAGGTCGAAGACAATCAACTTAGAGCTCCTTCGGGATCTATTTATCCCGTCAGAACCCATGATAGAGTTCGAAGGGATATTTATCGTGAACCAAGACTGAATAGAGATCAACATCGGTCATATCATGGGGATAGAAAAATCACTACAGCAAGGCAAAACTCCCCGAGGCACGAAAGGAGAAACGATCAAGGTCGGAATAACCGAGGGCCCATAATTAAAGGCAACTTCGAGAGGACCACCGCTCATCAATAAGCACTAAGGTTATCGGAATATCATTTCAATGTTGATGCAGCTACTCTCGTATAAGCTATCGGTTGCATCAAAGACACTAAGTGGCCTCGACCGTTGCAATCGGATTCAGCCCAAAGGGATCCTAATCTGGTGTGCAAATATCACGGTACTCACGGACATAGAACAGAAGATTACCGACAATTGAGAGAAGAGGTAGCAAGGTTGCTCGAAAACGAATATCTTCGAAAATTCTTAAGCGACCGAGCGAAGAATCATTTCGAAAACAGAAATAGACAAGCAAACCAAGAAGAGCCACAACACATGATTAACATGATTATTGGCGGAGTAGATGCTCCTCAAGATCCAATGCTGAAACGCACCAAGATATCCATCACCAGGGAAAAACGCACTAGAGATTACGCGATGGAGGGGATCTTACATTTTAGCGAGGAAGATGCGGAAGGGATTATGCAACCTCACAATGACTCGCTAGTGATATTTGTGCTTATACACAGAATTATAGTAAAACGCATATTGGTCGACCCAGGCAGTTCGGCCAATATAATCCGATCGTGGGTCGTGGACTAACTCGGCCTGACGGATCGAATTGTCCCTACAGTCCGGGCACTCAATGGTTTCAACATGGCATGCGAAACAACCAAGGACAAAATAACGTCGCCGATAAACACTGCTGGAACTATTCGAGAAACGAAGTTTTGCGTCATTGGTGGGGACATGAGGTACGCTCTATTCAGGAGACCATGGATCCACGACATGAGAGCCATACCTTCGATGCTGCATCAAGTACTGAAATTCCCATCGCTCGATGGAATTATAACGATTTACGGGGAACAACCGGCTGCGAAAGAAATGTTCGCGGTGGAAGAAATGACACTAGTACCAACAGTTCCTTCACAAAGGGTCGAGAACAAGATAAAATAGCAATCACAGACATCATCCTCGATAGATGTAGATAAATAAACATATGTCGAGGATGACGATTACGGAATCCCCAGATCTTTCATCAGTCCCGATGAGTCCGATGCTACCAAATCGATGATTGAGGAACTCGAGCAAGTCACACTCTGAGAAGACTTGCTCGAACGAAAGGTATATCAGGGCTCGGGACTAAGCTCCGAGCTCAGGACTAAATTTATCCAATTTCTTATAACTAACGAAGATTTCTTTGCTTGGTCCCACCTTGATATAACAGTATACCGCTGGAGATAACAACTCACAAGCTGAGCTTAGATAAGAAGTTCTAACCGGTCAAGCAGAAAAGGAGGCCTCAGTCCGAGATCAAACACGCATTCATCAAGGATGAGATAACTAAACTTCTAAAGATAGGGTCCATTCGGGAGGTTAATTACCCGGAATGGTTAGCAAACGTAGTAGTAGTCCCTAAAAAAGGGAATAAATTAAGAATGTGTGTAGATTATAAGGATCTAAATAAGGCATGCCCAAAAGATTCTTTCCCTTTACCCAACATCGATCGCATGATCGATGCTACCGCTGGCTATGAGACCCTTAGTTTTCTCGATGCTTACTCTGGCTGTAACCAAATACGAATGGACCCGGCTGATCAAGAGAAAAACATCCTTCATCACTAAGTATGGCACATACTGTTACAACGTGATACCATTTGGGTTAAAAAATGCAGGAGCCACTTACCAATGCCTAGTAAACCGAATGTTTGAAAAACAACTAGGAAAAACGATGGAAGTTTTTATTGATGATATGTTAGTTAAGTCCTTGCGAGCAGAAGACCATTTGAACCATTTGCAGGAAACATTCGACGTGGTGAAGCAACACAACATGAAGCTGAACCTGGAAAAATGCGCGTTTGGTGTGGGCTCGGGCAAGTTCCTCGGTTTCGTGGTCTCGAATTGAGAAATAGAAATCAACCCTGAAAAGATCAGGGCTATCGAGGACATCACAGTCGTAGATAATGTGAAGGCTGTTCAAAAATTGACAGGCCTTATAGCCGCTTTGGGACGATTCATTTCAAGATCTTCCGATAAAAGCCATCGATTTTCCAATCTATTGAAAACGAAGAACAACTTCTCATGGACACCGGAATGCCAACACGCTTTAGAAGAGCTCAAAAGATATCTGTCTAGCCCGCCCTTACTACATACACCGAAGAGAGGTGAACAGCTGTAACCTTACCTTGCGGTCTCGAAGGTGGCGGTAAGTGGACTTCTAATTCGAGAAGAGCAAGGTACGCAATTTCCAATTTATTACGTTAGAAGAACCTTAGGCGAAGCTGAGACTAGGTACCCTCACTTGGAAAAACTGGTACTCGCTTTGTTGAGTGCCTCCAGAAAACTGAAGCCTTATTTCCAATGTCATCCCATATGTGTCGTAACGACTTACCCGTTAAGAAGCATAATGCATAAGCCCGAGCTCTCGGGCCGATTGGCCAAATGGGATATCGAAGTAAGCGGGTATGATATCGAATATCGACCCTGAACCGCCATTAAATCTCAGGTGTTGGCAGATTTCGTTGCCGATTTTATGCCATCCCTAATACCCGAGGTCGAAAGAGAGCTACTGGCCGGATCAGGGACTCCTTCAGGAGTGTGGACCCTGTTCATAGATGGTGCCTCGAACGCGAAGGGATCGGGGCTTAGTATCGTGCTAAAGCCCCCAACCGGTAACACAATTCGACAGTCTATCAAGATTGTAAAGTTAACTAACAATGAAGCAGAATATGAGGCCATAATTGCAGGTTTAGAACTACCCAAAAGCCTGGGAGCGAAAATAATCGAAGCTAAGTGCGACTCCCTTCTTGTGGTGACTCAACTCAACTGAACTTTCGAGGTCAGAGAAGGACGGATGCAAAGATATTTAGACAAACTACAAGTCACACTGCATAGGTTCAAAGAATGGACCTTACAACACATACCTCGAGAGCAAAACAGTGAAGCTGATGCCCTTGCCAGTTTGGGATCATCGATCAAATCCCAAAAGGTCGTACAACTCATGAGGTCGGTAGTGGAAAAAGGCCACGCGGAAATCAATACGACGAGTCTAACCTAGGATTGGAGAAACAAATACATAGAATACTTCAGCTCCGGAAAACTCCCCTCAGATCCAAAAGGATCAAGAGCCTTGCGCACAAAGGCGGCTCGATTCTGCTTGTCCGATGATGGAACTCTATTTATAAGAACATTCAACGGCCCCCTCGCGATATGTCTGGGACCGGGAGACACTGAATACATTTTAAGAGAAATCCACGAAGGCACTTGTGGGAACCACACCAGGGCCGAACCCCTAATACAAAAAATAATCAGAGCTGGTTATTATTGGATCGAAATGGAAAAGGACGCAAAGGAGTTCATTCGAAAATGTAACGAATGTCAAAAGCATGCCCCAATGATCCATCGACTCGGTGAAACGTTACACTCGGTCTTATCACCATGACCGTTCATGAAGTGGGGAATGGATATCGTTGGCCCTCTTCCCTACACACCAGGTAAGGCTCAATTCATTCTTTTTATGACTGATTATTTCTCCAAATGGGTAGAAGCGCAAGCATATGAGAAAGTTAGAGAAAAAGAAGTAATCGAGTTCATTTGGGATCACATCATATGTCGGTTTGGGATGCCATCAGAGATTGTGTGTGACAATGGAAAACAGTTCGTCGGCAGCAAAGTGATAAAATTCCTCGAAGATAACAAGATCAAAAGAATCCTATCAACGCCCTACCACCCCAGCGGGAATGGACAAGCTGAATCTACCAACAAAACAATACTTCAAAATCTCAAAAAGAGGTTAACCGATGCGAAGGGAAAATGAAAAGAGATATTGCCTGAAGTCTTATGGGCATATCGTACGACCGAGAAATCTAGCATCGGAGCCACTCCCTTTTCCCTGGTGTACAGTGCTGAAGCTTTGATACTGGTCGAAGTCGGTGAACCAAGTGTCAGGTTCCGCTATGCAACCGAAGAATCGAATCACGAGGCTATGAATACGAATCTAGAACTATTAGACGAAAGAAGGGAAGTTGCCCTCGTTCGATTGGCCGCTCAAAAATAGAAGTTCTAGATACTACAACAGGAGAACCCATCTTCGACATTTCAACATCGGAGATTTAGTACTCAAGAAGGTCACACCCAACACACAAAACCCGAACGAAGGAAAATTGGGACCGAACTGGGAAGGACCTTACTCCGTCATAAAGATCACCGGAAAAGGATCATACAAGCTTGGAATGATGGACGGCAAACAGCTACCAAACAACTGGAACATAAATCACTTGAAACGATACCACTGTTAAGGTACGATCCTTCGTTCCTCATTTTTACTTGTTTTTGTGCTACATCGACAAACTAACATTCGCAGGTATCAAATAAAGTAGCCTCGAATCAGAAAGTACAGGATGTTAGGACTGAAAGCATGCGTTGCACTCTTTTTCCCTTCGACTGGTTTTGTCCCAAATTGGGTTTTACGGCAAGGTTTTTAACGAGATAACCAGTAAATCGTGCTAACTTAGATTTGAAGACCGATCATAGATCGATGACAACAATACTCGGTGCTAATCATCGATCGACCTCAAATATCGGAAGGCTGCTTGACTACTTCAATTCAGGGAAACATCCCTAAAATCAAAGATCATTAGGAATCGATGTAAGGGTCAAACGGTCAAAGGAACCGTACACAAATAAATTAATCTATCCCCAAAATAAACTGTACAAGCACATGAACAAGAATAAAGATCTCTTGCACCAATATCCTGTCTCCGAGCCCAAGGGCCGTNAAAAAATAATCAGAGCTGGTTATTATTGGATCGAAATGGAAAAGGACGCAAAGGAGTTCATTCGAAAATGTAACGAATGTCAAAAGCATGCCCCAATGATCCATCGACTCGGTGAAACGTTACACTCGGTCTTATCACCATGACCGTTCATGAAGTGGGGAATGGATATCGTTGGCCCTCTTCCCTACACACCAGGTAAGGCTCAATTCATTCTTTTTATGACTGATTATTTCTCCAAATGGGTAGAAGCGCAAGCATATGAGAAAGTTAGAGAAAAAGAAGTAATCGAGTTCATTTGGGATCACATCATATGTCGGTTTGGGATGCCATCAGAGATTGTGTGTGACAATGGAAAACAGTTCGTCGGCAGCAAAGTGATAAAATTCCTCGAAGATAACAAGATCAAAAGAATCCTATCAACGCCCTACCACCCCAGCGGGAATGGACAAGCTGAATCTACCAACAAAACAATACTTCGAAATCTCAAAAAGAGGTTAACCGATTCGACAGGGAAATGGAAGGAAATATTGCCCGAAGTCCTGTGGGCGTTTCGTACGACCGAAAAATCAAGCACCGGAGCCACTCCCTTTTCCCTAGTTTACGGTGACGAAGCTTTCATAGCGGTCGAAGTCGGTGAACCAAGTGTCAGATTCCGCTATGCGACCGAAGAATCGAACCACGAGGCTATGAATACGAATCTGGAACTATTGGATGAAAGAAGGGAAGCTACCCTCGTTCAATTGGCCACTCAAAAACAAAAGATCGAGAGATACTACAACAGGAGAACCCATCTTTGAAACTTCAACATCGGAGATTTAGTATTTCGGAAGGTCACACCCATTAACACATGAAACCCGAATGAAGGGAAATTGGGACCGAACTGGGAAAGACCCTACTCCATCATAAAGATCACCGGAAATGGATCATACAAGCTTGGAACGATGGACAGCAAACAACTGCCAAACAACTGGAATATAAGTCACTTGAAACGGTACTACTGCTAAGGTATGATCCTTCATTCCTCATTTTTACTCGTTTTTATTCTACATCGGCAAACTAACATTCGCAGGTACCAGATAAAGTTGCCTTGAATCGGAAAGTATGGGATATTAGGACAAAGTCACGCATTGCACTCTTTTTCCCTTCGATCGATTTTGTCCCAAACTGGATTTTACGGCAAGGTTTTGAATGAGGCAACTAGTAAATCATGCTAACTTAGATTTGAAGACCGATAACAGATCGATGACAATAATACTCGATGCTAATCATCAATCGACCTCAAATATCATAAGGCTTCTTGGCTACTTTGACTCGGGGAAACATCTCTACAATCAAAGATCATTAGGATTCGCTGTAAGGGTCAAATGGTCAAAGGAACCATGCCCAAATAGATTTATCTAACCCCGAAATAAACTGTACAAGCACGTGAACAAGAATAAAGATCTCTTGCACCAATATCCTACCTCCGAGCCCAAGGGCCGTTTTAATTTTCTTTGTTCAATTAAATACTGACCCACTCAGGGACTCATCTGAAAATCAAATTTATTGAAGGGGAATAAGACCTACTAAGGCGAACCCCGATTCTTAAAGGGCTAAGGTCATACCGAGTTAATGAAACTCGAAGGGGAGTAAGACCTACTAAGGCGAACCCCGATTCTTAAAGGGCTAAAGCCATACCGAGTTAATGAAACTCGAAGGGGAGTAAGACCTACTAAGGCAAACCCCGATTCTTAAAGGTTTAAGGCCATACCGAGTTAATGAAACTCAAAGGGGAATAAGACCTACTAAGGCGAACCCCCGATCTTTAAAAGGCTAAGGACATAACGAGTTAATCGAAGGAGAATAAAACCTACTAAGGCAGATCCCAAACTTTAAGTGACCAAGTCAAAATTGAGTTCAAGGGACAGATAATTTATCGAGGCAAACCCTCAGTTCTAAGGGTAAGAATTAAACCAAGTCAGTAGTAAAGACAGTGGAAAGAAGGAAAGGAAAAAGGGCTTTTATATATATAAAACAAAATATAATTACAAAAATGGGAACTTCATTACATAATATCAAAAAGGAAAAGAAAAGGCGCTTCATTCTGAGTTCTCGGAGTCATCTTCCTCCGGAAAGGCTTGCTTTCTGGCTTCGGCCTCGGTCCTTCTGGCATCTTCGATCTCGGCCGATAAATCGAAGCCCCGAGCATGTATCTCCTCGAGGACGAACAGGCAAGTTTTCCACTTCATGTGATCAACCAAATTTTTTGATTGATCTTGAGCAGCCTTGGCATCGGCCTTGTACTGGGCCACCAGCTCATCGGCCTCAACTTTGTTTGCCGAGGCCTCCGATTTCACCATGTGCAACTCGTTGGCTAAAGCATCTCGATCCGAGGTGATCACGCTGACTTGGGACTGGAGTTCGTCGGTGCTCTTAGTCAGAGCCTCGATTCTCCCTTTTACTTCCATCAGTTGAGCTTCTGCTGAAACTAACTGAGCACGGAAGGCCTCTTTTTCTGAAGCCAGCTGATCCATTTTGCTCTTCTACTCATCGGCTTCAGCTCTAGCCGCGCTTGCCTCGGATCGGAGTTGGCGATTTGATCGAGTTGTTGCCCCACCTGCTCGACTAAGCTAGAATTATCTCTCCGAACAAGATCTAGTTTGGCCCGAAGGTTCACCATTTCCCCTTCGAGTCGCTCACAGCGTCCTGATTCTTCCTGGTGGCGAAGAAAAGCCTCATGATGAAGCACCGGGGCCTGCAAACACAAAAGGAAATGGCAGTTAGCTAAAGTTTTTAAAGTGCAAAACAGTAAACACCAGGTAAGGCTTATCAGAAAATTACCCTATTCAATGCTTGATGAGCCTCGTTGAACAAGCAGGATACATCCACCTCGTTCATCTTGGCCTGATCTTCTTCGGTCACCAAGCACCGAAGATAGTTGGCCACCCCTACAGGAGTGGAAAGGACCTTAGCATCTTCAGGAATGGCAAAGGATATGATCCGCTTCCGATCAGGATCTGAACTCGAAGCAGGAAATCTATCGACTAACTTCGGACCGAAAGAAACCCCGCTCGTACCGGTGGAGGGACTTTTCCTCGGTACCTCCAGGTTACCGAGCCCAAAGGTATCTTCAGTAGACGCCGAATCCACATTATCGAAGAAACCTCGGAAGGGGCCTTCCGATACATGGTCCTCGCCGGGGGAACGTCCTTTTACTGCTTGGGGCTCGTGAAGTGTCGACTCCGAGAAGGAAGGAGAGTCTATCATGTCTATGGGGCCTAAGACTCCCTGCGGAGCCCCCCTTGCATTGGTTGAAGCCCCAACTCTTGCCCCCATTTCGGAGTCCCCAACTTGACGAAGATCTGTTTCATCGGTTCTCAGCTCGGGGACTCCCCGTCCTTCAGTTCGGGACGGCTCGCTACACAAAAGGTCAAAATCTTCATCCTCTTCGGACTCGTCCCTCAACCGACGAAGTGAGTCCAAGGATAGTATTTGGTCATCAATGTTGCTCTTGGGCTTACGAGCTATCCTCTTCTTTGGCCTCCTTTTCCCGGGCTCCGAAGAACTGGGGGATTCTTTCCTCTTTTTATCTTTCTCCTGCTTTGAAACAGAGGGCTTGCAGGGGACCTCATCACCAGTGGACGCTGGCCTCAATTCAACGTCCTCCGATAAACCTACAAATGAAGAGTAAAGCAAATTAGAAATCAATAACATGAGACGCTGAGTTCGAACTCAACCTGTCTCACCATGGAGTGGGGCCTCCCATCGGCCCTTCAAGAGCTCGCTCCAAGCACGTTCCGAATAGGGTCTCTGCGACACTAACTCTCGACCCATTCCTTTAGATGAGGAATCGCGGCCGGCACCCGAGATACGGCTACATAAAAAAGGGAAACTGGTTAGTAAAGTGACGAAGGGAAAACATTGAACAAGTTGAGATATAGGATAACACTTACGGTTCATGTTCCATTTTTCGGGGAGCAGCATGTCTTCAGCCGGAATCAGGTCTGATGTCTTCACTCGAATGAATCGGCCCATCTAGCCCCGGTCCCTATCCTCATCGATGCTAGAGAAGGGGGCTTTGCTTTCCCGACGAGCAAGCTTTATTAATCCCCCTCGGAAGAGTCGGGGACTGTATAACCGCAGAAGGTGATCGACGGTGAAAGGATGCCCGTCGATCTTACTTACAAAAAAGCGAAGGAGAATGACTATTCTCCAGAAAGAAGGATGGATCTGACCCAATGTTACTTCGTACCTTTTGGAAAAAGGCAACGATAACAGGTTCCAAAGGGCCCAACGTGAAGGGGTAAGTGTAAATACTCAAATAACCCTCCACGTGGGTGGTGATTGCCTCTTCCGGTGCAGGAACGACCACACACTTGCCGATCCAATTACAATCTTCTTTGACCTTGTCAAGGACTTTGTCCGTAATCGAACAAATGTACCTAGTGACCAGTTCACACCGGCCCGGTATTGAAGAAGTCTTATCTCTTTAAAGTTGAACATCCAGTCGGTACAAACGCCTTCAAAGGAGGTTCAACCATGGTTTCCTCAACATCCACAGGTTGAGAGGAAGAAGGGGTCTGTCTCTGAGGAATAATAATATTTCATTTGGACTAATAACTAAATCTATTTACTAATTAAATTCTTTAATTTAATTATCAAATAATAAAGTAACTAATTCTTTAGCAAAGATCAGAACACTTGTTAGTGTGCGACCACATAGGTTCAATACTAAGCCGGTAGTAAATTGATCACATCAATATACTAATCAAGGGTGGTGTCTAGCAATATTCCTTAACGACCGGATAGCATGAAGTATACAATTTACTCTCAAGAACCAGTAGAAGAATAATGTAGTAATTCCTTCTGTCCTTATAGCTCTGGATCACCCTAAAATATGGTTCAAACTGTCAAATCCTAATAGGCAACCAACTATGTGTTCATGTCAAATATATCGACCATTGAATTACCTAAGAAACTCTTTTCTTCTTTTCATTCAATTGCCCTAAAAATTTATGGCAAGTATTGGTGATCATCTATGAAAAAATTTGATGATTGCTAGTTTTAGTGATAAATCCGAGTGATCACCATATGAAAAGTTTCATCGATTGCAAGAAATGATTCCAAAAATTATAGCCGAAGGCTATTTTCTTAATATTTTTTTTAACAAAGTCAAAATGTAAACAGCGGCACCGAATATTCCATTTGTGCAAATAACCCTTCAATAATCACTTCTAATTGAGTGTTCAACTGATTAAACATGGTAAGTTGTCTTAAGAAAATATATTCGAATATATAAAACGTGTGTCACAATTGTTCACATCCTAAGCATTCGAATTCTAAAATATCTTAAAATTGTAGGTGTATATAAGATAAATTTGTTCGCAATAGCTAACTGTATTGAATACGTAATGATTTTTTTTACCTTTCGTTCATTCCATTTCCTTTCGTTATATTGACTAATATTCCTCCATAAAGTATCAACATTATATAGAAAGTTACACAAAATCTCTCGTATCGTGACTTAGAGCCCCTTTGACTAAGCTGCCAAAAATTGCTTATTTTGAAGGTCTTCGCCATTGTTGATTAAGAGATAAAGAAGTTAAAAGATGCAGGTGTAAGATAAGAACAAAAATGAGATCACTTGCAAGGAAACTTAGAGAATTTGAAGAAGGGGATGATTCGATTGATCAGTTAATTTAAATGCCTGAAAGTGAAGACGGAGAAGGGTATTTATAGCCCCTCAAAAGCGGCGGTTCGCGTCCCAAAGAGACGAAGCACTAATTAGCATGTACTGGTATTGTAGAGGTTTGTCTCAAGTTTGTCTCTGATGAGACATTTTCGACACGTACCACGCACGTCACAGCTCTACCATCATTTATAAGTATAATGATTCGTTTCCTTTGATGGAACGCTCTGGTTTTCGTGCCACACGCGTCATAAGTATGTCGCCATTCAACCTAACCAAAAAATTACGGCTCGCATCGTTTTTTGTTATTACTCTCCGAAAAACGAGGAGATTATCTGTATGGGGTCGAACTCAAGACCACCTACATAGGGACAAATCGGGCTCGAGTTTATACGGTTGGTATCAATCGTAATTACTGCTCGGTAAACCGGGGTCGAGGTATCAAAGATCGAAGGTCGAGACCGAACAACATCGATTCAGAACATGAAGCCATGGTATTAGAGATGAGCCTATCAAGCTCGATCCCGGAAAAATATCCTAGGATAAGTTATCAAAGTTGGATGACGAATGGACCGGAAATTTCGTGATAAGTAAGCATCTCAGCAGGAATCACGACATCAATCAATATGATCTTTAAATCAGCAAATCAAGAGATATTTTACCTTGTAAATAGATTCTTGCCTTGTATAAAAGATTATCCCCACGCTATATAAAGGGGCAAGTTAATTGTTCAAAGGGATCATAAAAGAAATAATCATCAATACAAAGAAAAAAGTCTGCTTCTATTATTTTATACATTATTTTATCGGCCTATTTTTCATTCATATTTATTGTTCATCTTGGAAGAATCAGTCAAGGCCAGGATCATCCAAGGCTTGTGGTTTGTATTTTCTTCCCATTTATTTACTGACTTTAATTTTCATTACATTATTCGTTATTTGTATCAAACTAAATCACGTATCCTTAAAACCGCGTACAAATTCAATTGTTATCCGAAGCCAAGGGTAAACATTGTCTACTAAAGTCAATGTGTAATATACTTCAAACAGTAACCAATTCAGTTTATTAAGAGAATGGTTTGGTAGGATGTAAAATAATATATTAGATTTGCTATTATTAATTCCTGCTTGGTATTTTTCAATCTGTATATAACCAATACTTGTATTAGTTATATAACCAATACCTGTATTAGTTATATACCATATTCAGTACTGTTTTTATACATAGCAAATCATGGTACAGTCAACCCTCTCTATAACAACCTTGGTTGTTCCGATATTTTTTAATTTTTCTATTGAATGGTTATACACCTATAACAACATTTGACGTTTAAATATTTTTTGGCCGCTATAGATAAAATTATAAAATTATCCAAAAATTAATTATTTTTCGTATTCTAATATTACATATAAAAGATAATAAAATTATTCAAATTTAAAATCTCAAAAGATATGCATATTTCACTAATTATATATTGAAGAAAGCTAATATATTATTAATAAATTCATAACGAAATGTATAAAGATTTAAACTCTAAGGCATACATTTTAAAGCTATTTAGAAAAATAAATTGTTTCAAGATTAATGGAAGAACTTTGTAATTGTAGCTTGTTTCGTAGATTTCATTCTCTTACTAGCGATATAACACTTAAATTGGCAAATGTTCGTATCCAAATTTTCAGCAAAAAGGAATCCACTAGCGCTTTCCCTTGAAGACATTCAAAGCCTAACAGTTAAATTTTCTACCCAAATATTTTTGGCATTTGTCCAATGGAAAAGATATCTTATGCAAAATAGAAACTTTGTGCAATGAAAATGATTGTGTGCATATTTTCAGAATTATTATTAGTAACCTTAAAGATTCTATATCCTTGTTATAGAGGAGTAATTTTACAAAGAGCGTTCTGCTATAAATATGGATGTTGCCGTTATAAGTAAAAAGTTGTTATAGAGAGGTAAAATAAAACTTAGAAAATTGGTTTTGAGAAAAATTTGGCTTTTATATTGAATGAATGTTATATAGGGATGATGTTATAGAGAAGTTTGACTGTATTAACAATTTCATAATTTTTAATACATGGATAAGCATGTATAAAGATAGAATCGCCCTTTAATATACCAAACCAAACAATCGGTAAGAAATAATACCAGCATAACTAATCTCAGCATTACTAATACATCATATTCAGTACTATTACCAAACGGGTTCATAGAGTTGATGAACCTTTGGTGTTATGACACACTTCTATTTCGGGGACAAGTATATAATCCTCTGCACAGTAACTTGTGCCCAAATATCTTGGACGAGGTGCATAATTTAACTTTTTGAGCAAGGAGCACGAAGATGTGTAAGACAATCAGCCCACAGTATTGGTAGAATGATACAGGAAAAAAAAGGAATATCGTTAAGTATATTGCTAAATACTTTATGCCATCTGTTTGAGGCAGAATACCAAAAACAACTTGAACCCTTACAATCAATTTAGATACCCTAATAGGATTGAAGTAATGTAGAAATGGTAGTGCATTGTAATACAATTATTAATAATACAGGATTGATTATAATACAAGAATTATTTTGTATATGAGGATTGTATGATGATCAAGGTTTTTTCCAGTTTCAAAATTTCCAAATTTCGTAGTGCTTTGGACAAGGATTACTCTTAGATTAGATAATTGTCCAATAAAAAGTTAATTTTTTTGGCAAACAATATAAACCATATATTGTTAAGCTTCCTTTTTTCCTTTTCCTTTTTGGGTCAGTGGACTTCTAAGTCTTTGAATTAAGTAAATTGGTTAGAACTACAAGTCTAGAATTCATAACTCCAAAGGAAAGAATAAGCAACGGGAAGTAAATATCCTTTGCAATAATGAAAGAATAGGATTACTGCAATTAATTGAAACCAAGATTAATGCTAACAAAATTAAAGAGATCCCTAACAGAATGTTCAGTGTGTGGAATTATGTCACTAACTTGGAGTATCATTACAATGGGAGGATTATGATAGTATGGAGACCAGATTACTTTCAAGTGACCTACCGGAGTGGCAATACTCGGGAAATTACTTGTAAAGTGATGCACACTTTCTTTAATGTAGCATTTTTGTTGACTGTAGTGTATGCGTATAACATAAAAGAAGACAGAAAGGAGTTGTAGAAATATTTAGAGACTTTACACCAGGGGAATACCATGACGTGGCTTGTAATGGGGGATTTTAATTCTGTATTGAACATGGATTACAGGATAAGTGGAAATCCAGTTACCATGGTTGAGTAACTAAATTTCAGCAATATGTAGGTTCATGTGAACTGCTTGAGCTTCCACCAAAAGGTAGCAAATACACATGGAGTGATAAACAAGGAAGTAACAAGGTATACTCAAAGATTGATTGAGTTTTTATCATAATGACCGATTGAATGTCATGCCTGACTTCATAGCTATATACCAATCAGTGATCAGCGCTTAATGAAGATAGAACAGATTCAGGTGAGGAAGAAGCCAAATAGAGCTTTTAAATACTCCAATGTACGGTCATGCCATCCAGAATTCTTGTCCATAGTTGAAACAATTTGGCAAACTCCTATAGAGGGATGCACTATGTTACAAGTAGTGAAGAAACTAAAGATTCTAAAGCAAGCACTAAAGGAATTAAATAGGAGACATTTCAGGGATATACTAACAAAAGCTGCAGAGGTTAAGGATGAGTTAATAAAGATCTCAACTTGCATTTCAAAGGGATCCAATGGACCAGGAACTACAAGAGTAGGAAAGAGCAAAGTCCCAAGAGTTTAGAAGATCCTCATATCTAGCAGAAATGTTTCTTCAACAAAGAAGCAAAGCAACATGGATACAACTGGGGGATGACAATACAAGATATATCCATGCTGTTATTAAACATAGAAAGCTTCAACAAGTAATACTACCAATGAAGGATAATGAAGGTATAGTGCAGATAGAGGCCATAGCTAGTATCTTTGTGCATTTCTATAAAGAGTTATTGGAAGGAAGGAAATGTACATAATCAATGCTTTCAATAGCTTCCCGAAGATTGTGTATGCCCTTATAGTGGCTCAACAATTAAAACTAATAAGGGACTATATAGAGAAAGATGTAAAAATGGCCACGTTTAGTATATATGTTAACAAAAGTCTAGGTCCAAATGAATATGGGAGTGATTTTTTCAGGAAATCATGGCATATTGTGGGCGAGAAGGTGACCTATGATGTGTTGCAATTTCTCAGAAATAGTATGTTACTAATGCAGATTAATTCCACTCTAATTGCTTTAATCCCTAAAGTACCAGCACCTCAGTCTGCAAGTTAGTTCAGACCGATTTCTGGCTGTAATTTTCTGTCTAAATGTATCTCAAAGATGCTGTGTATTAGACTGAAGGAAGCACTTAAATATTTGATCACACACTCAGGCTGCTTTTATGGAGGGAAGATCACTAGTTCATAATGTCCTAATATGTCATGACCTACTGAGACACTATAATAGAGACATCACCTAGGTGTCTCATGAAATTGACTTGTAGAAAGCATATGATAAGGTTAGTTGAGACTTCGTAGAAAAAGCATTAATTGGTTATAGTTTCTCAAATTCATTTGTTGCTTTGATTATGACTTGTATTACCTCTATTAAGTTCTCAGTCAATGTGAACGAGGAAACCTAAGGATATTTTGAAGGGAGGAGAGGGTTTAGATAGGGGGACCCACTTTCACCATTATTGTTTGTCTTGGTGATGGAGTATCTATCTAGAACCTTGAAGAGAATGAAGAATTTACCAGATTTTAAGTTCCATTCTATGTGTAAAAGTTTGAAGCTTGCTCACCTGATCTTTGCAGATGATCTCATGATCTTCTATAAGGGAGACAGGAAATCAATACAGAAAGTATGGAAGTATTAGATCAATTTAGCAGAGTCGCAGGATTGGTGGTAAATACTAAAAAGTCAAGCATCTTTTTAGCTGGGATCACTAGTGAAGAACAGGAGGAGATAATTGCAACAACAGGATTTGTTCAAGGAATTTTGCTTATGAGATATCTTGGCTTACCCCTTTCTTCTAAGAAACGGTGTAAGATGGAATGTAACCAATTACTAAAAAAGATAACAGATTAAATTACCAAGGCATACTCAAAGCAACTATCCTCTGAAGATTGCTGATTATAAATGTTGTACTGTTCTCCATGGGGGGCAGTTTTTATACTTCCCCAAAGTGTTCTTAAGAAGGTGGACAAGAGATGTAGGGATTACTTATGGGCCACCTCTGAAGAACATAGAAAAGTCTCATTGGTTGCTTGGAGAAGTGTGCAAGCCTAAGAAGTTTGGTGGTTTGAATATAAAAGGTTGTAGTATCTGTAATGTAGCTTCAACTGGAAAGCTATTACGACAACTGAATGAGAAAAAAGATCTTTTATGGGTGAGATGGGTGCATGGAGTTTATATAAAGCAAGATGGAACTATTTGGGATCATAATCCTCCAATTAATAGTAGTTGGTACTGGTGGAAGTTGAATGCCCTCAAGAGTAGTATGTTGCATTCGTACCAGAATAATAGGTATCACCTTACACTTAATAGGGAGTACTCAGTGACTAAGAGCTACAATGCTATGCTAAGTTAACAGATCTAGAGAGACTAAAAGAGGCTGACTTAATTTGAACTAAAGCAATGCAACCTAAGCATAGGTTTATTGTTTGGTTAGCCAACCAAAACAAATTCCTCACAAAAAAGAGACTCCAAAGACTCCAGATTCCAGTGGCAGATAACACATGTTGTCTGTGTGATGAAGTAAAAATAAAAAATTCACAGCGCTTATTTGCAGAGCGTGTATGGATAACTGAAGTTAGCATGGTCTTAGTGCTTGGTCTGGAATACATATAGTTAACGAAGGGGTCACACAGTAGCTGTAGTGGATAAAGACTAGGAGATGGGGGAAGTTGAAGAGAGAAGTGGTAGCAGTCATATGGGGGGCAATGATATACCACACATGGCAAGTAAGAAATTGGAGGATTTTTAAAAGCACCAATATGAATATACAATTTGCAATTGCACAGATACAGTAAAAAGTCAAAATTAGACTAGAGAGTGTACAAATATCAAAGAAAACCAAAAAGTATCATACTCTGCTCCAGAAGTTATGTAATTAGTTGAGTATTGATTCTGATTTTATTGTTTCTATTAGTTTGATCAGAGCAAGAGGTTGTATTAGAAATAGAGCAATGAGTTAGTATATTGTTTTCTTGTTGGTTGATTGGAGGTCTGGATATAGCACTTTGAAATGGAGATAACAAACACATCTGCTCGAGAGTTGTAAATGTTGGTTGTTAGTGATAATATTTCACATTTATTAAAAAAAAAAAAAAAAAAGGAGTCTAAATATATGCCTCAAAGGTCAAACATGTAGCGCCACAGTTTTAACAAATTCTGGTCAAAGGTAAGGTACGGATATACCTCCTTAAGGTTATTATTCTGAATTAAAAGAGTACTAAGATTGAAATAGAAAAAAAAGTACAGAAGTGTTGGCCTTCTGATAAAGAAATACTAAGAAAACATTTCAAATTCAATTGCGGGCACAAATCGAAAACTAAAAAAGGAAAAAAGACAACAAAAAAGAAGAAGGTTTCACTATGTAACGAAAACAGAAATTGTTTTCATTTTGATGCACAAAACTCTTATTGCCATCAAATATATTAATATAATATGATCTTACGGTCCGTAAATATAAGTCGTGACTCTTTTATTCACATCAAACCATTTACTTGATTTTTAGCTTGCCAACTAGTATTTTTGTTCCAATTCGAAGAAAAAATTCAAACTGCAACTTTTCGATTGGTTGATTAATTGTCAATATAAAAGTTGACAAAGAAAATAAAATAAAGCTCTGATTTTTTATTTATAAGTTAAATAAATATTTTTATACTATGCATTATATTAATAAATTTTTCGTTCCCTCATCTGGCTTATGTTTTTCATGTAGCATTCAGACTGAATGACTCTATGAAATACGTCGATACTTTCACATATTATGGGTAACGTAGGAGACGTCTCTATTTTTCCCCCGGGAAATCTTTAGAATTCCCCATATCAATCAAGTTTATTTTGTTCTGGTGAGATCAATTCAATAAAAGAAAAAAGCAATTTGAATCGGTCTTGAAATAATTCATTGCATTTTCTCCTAGATTTCCTAGATAAATCCATTTTATTATTCAACAATAAATCACTATTACTTTTAAATATGAATTTTATAATAGTTGTTAGATCACGTACACAAACTAGTATTTTAAAGTACATGAAGAAGATAAGTGTAACATATTTTTGGATTTTTATTTATAATACAGTGTGGACTGATTTATCTTAGAATTGCCATCATAGAAGAAAACCAAAAAAGATAAAATTGAACAGTAAAATGGACTAATAATCTGGATACTGAAATACAGATAAGCTCTCTGAAAATTCTTTCCAAAAATAGTCATCATTAATATTATCAATTTCCTGCATAGGTGCTTTGATACTTGAACACACAACTGCCTGAATATTATCACTAGGCCAGCCACTGCCGCCACCGTTGCCGCCACCAACCACCGTTCTGCCGCCGCTCTCGGGGCTCTTTCCGGTGAGTTCTTGAACAATTGAGCGAAATTCAGCAGCATTTTTGGCATTTACCATAACAGGACTGGAAATATATTTGACCTTCATTGGTTCTTTTTCTTTATTTCTTCTTCTTGGACGATTCTGCGCTTTCTTGCCTTCTTCCATTTTTTTTAAATCAGAGGGAGGCTTAAGAGAATTGTGAATTACTCGGACAGTGAGCAAAGCATTAATTTCAAGCAATTTAGGGTTAAGTGAATCTTGAAATTTTCGAAGGTATATATACATGCGATTTAATTAGATTCTGTGGCGTCTATGCCTTCTGTCTTATATTACGTGTCGTGTGTTTTTTTTACACGCTTCTTAAAAAATATTAGTTACGAAAGAGATTGAACTATTTTACTTTTATTTATATCTTAATATATAACCTCTTTTTATTGAATATTTATTCTATTTATGTGTTATCTCTATTTTCAAAAACAATTGTTATTAAAAGTAAAAAGGAAAAAACAGTAAGGCTGCTTCTCGAAGTAGAAATTATTGCTAGCCTCTAGAATGTGAAGCCGCCCTAATTATTCAATTATAATTAATCGTTCTATTCTTATATATTCCTCCTGCGCAACTTTCAGATATCCTCCCTCCGTCTTATATTAATAATCGTAGTTATTAAAAATAGTTATCTTAAATTATTTATCATTTTAGAAGTTCAAAACAAAATTGATTATTTTTTTTAATTCTTAATAATAATTATTCTTGAATATAGAGATAATACATAAATAGAATAAATATTCAATAAAAAGATATTATATCTTAAGACATAAATAAGGGTAAAATAGTCCATTTCTTTCATAACTAATATTTTTTAAAGGGCGTGTAAAAGAAAAACACGACACATAATATGAGAAAAAGGAAGTATGTCTTTTCAAGTTTATCTCTTAGCTAATTAATTAACCCTTAATAATTACTCATATGATTTATTAGTAAAACGATCTAGGTTTCCTATGCTGGGGCTTATTAGTTGTTATTATATGAGAATCTTGGTACTGTCACTCTTTATAACAGACCCCTTACTTGACTCTTTTACTTAGGAAAGTATTAGAGCAGTGATTGATTCAGATTTAAGCGATATCACATAATAAATTATTAAAAACAACATCATATTAAGAAAATACATTCGAATCATATCGATGGAAAACAATTTAAGTACATGAATATAACTTCTTCAACAAACTTTTGGTTTTTTAGATAAATTCATAATATCTATACCAGATAAATAATAATGGTTAGGGAGATTCGATTCTGCGAGTCGCTGAAGGTAAAATGACTTATAGAACCAAGTTAGACTGTGAGTCGCTGACTGTCAAGTGGTGTCATTTTAATTTTTATAAATGTGATCTAGTTATATTTTTAATTACACTTTCAGGCGAAGCGATGCCACATGACATTGCTTCGCTTAAGGTGCCTCCGCTCCTGAATTTAAGGACGTTGTGCGTTTTGAGTTAAGAAATTTTGAAATATATATCCTAAACATATATAGGGTTTTGTTGAATCCCCTAAACCATTATTAGATCTCTTACCTATTATTGCTATCTTATTAATTATTATGGGTAGATCTATCACTTATTATTGTTATCTTATTATTATTGTTAGATCTATCACTTATTATTGCTAGCTTGTAGGACAGGAGAAGAACATTTTTAGGTCGTTGTTAGTTTCCCCAAGTACAAAAAAGATTAACCCAACATTTATATATGTAG